>CM029562.1:11243188-11257455 GCA_017309665.1 Coelopa frigida
TTGGACCAATTCAATGGTTTGAGAAAAATTACAGATATTGTGTGCATTTAGGTTTCCATGTGGCCGCTTTAAACATGCTCATTTTGCTGCGCATCAAATACGAGAGCCATCTAAACTACATAGCACAGGAAATAAGAAGCCTAGATCAAACATATTTTGATCGGAAAGAACCCCAGGAAGCGGTACGTCGCTACTTTAATCGAATATTCATCATGATGTTTGTATATAAATGTTTTGAAACATGTACTGTATTAACGCCAATCTTGTGTTACATGCAAAACTTCAGTCTTATTAGTGTGATTATATCCACATACTTCAATAATATCCACTGTATACTGCGGAGTATTCCAGTTCGCCTGTTTACTTCTTGTAAGCTGTAAACGTCTATGTATACTAAACGACAGACTTGATAATATTCTGACCACTCTTTCCCATATGAGTGAAAGGTTCTTTTATAGTTGTAACCTAATACAAATCAGTGATATATTGGCGAAGGATATACATACAATATCCGATATACACCATCGGCTCACGCATCTGGTACAGTATATAAACAACTATTACGAGATAGAAATCCTGATCGTGCTCTTCGTCTGGTTACTTAATAATATTACCTCGGGCTACTTCTGTATACTGATGATGACCGGAACAGCATTACTTAGGCATGGCAGTTTGGATTGTATCCTATGTAGTTATATATATGGACTTGTATCTATTTTTATATATCTGCGAAGATATTTCAAAAGAACACAAGAAAACATCCGATTTATTAAAAGAACTGAATGGCTTTCCGTCGCTAGCAAAGAAATTCGAACAAAATGTATGTCTCCGATTACTAAATTAGACTCAATAATAATCAATTTCTTTGATTTTTAAGTGTGAAGTCTTATCACTTTGTTTGACGCAGTGCCATCTCCTGATTGACGTTCGAGGTTTTTTTTCCTCAAGAAGCAAAGAAGGTATTGCTGTTTTGTCATACGCTGTTAAGCAGGTAATCATCTTGGTCCAGTTAGACTACGAAAATGGCTACAGTTGGTGAATTTATAAGTTCCCGAATCGATAGATTTAAAGCAACTGTTCATTATTTAGAATTATTGATTTACATTATTTTAAAAATCTAAATTTTCTAATACATTAGATGTTATCAACCATAATTCAGATCATGAATCCTGAAATCGTTTTCTGGTTCCATCTTTTTTCATGTTCTTTTATATCCTACAAATATAATGCTACAATTTCATAGTAAAACTCTCGCTCATCGGACTCACATTGTATAATATAATCGTATAACCAAACGAGAACAAACGAAATAAGTTTTTGAGATTTATTTGAACTAAATTATTTCATACCATCATCTCGTTTTATTTTAGTACATATGACGAATGTACATTATTTTTTCCTACGCGAAAATAATCATTCAGGCAGCAACTCTCTGTCTCTCTGTAATTATCCTTTTGACAGTCTGATATTCGATTGTAAATTAAATCAATTGGCCTTAATGGAATTTATTCATCCAGCACTAATTCAATATACGAACACAACACAAAACAAAACATTAATTTGTTTCTGTGCTTTTTATCTGTAACATACCAAATGCATTATGTTCGATTGAGATCTTCGGTGAGATTTCCGACCTAATTCTATTACAAAAAAACTTCATGTCTAAATATTAGAACAAGTTACACAAGATTTATCAGAGCTACGTACTTAAAAAAAAAGAGAAAGATAGTGAAAGTAGTACTTTGATAGCATGAGCACGACAAAGCGGGTTGTTCTTTTATCCTCTACTACTATGGAGTTTCGATAGGCGTTGTCTCAGTGCGGTACAACTTCGATCTCCACCAGATCCATTCCAGTAAAACCATTCGAATCTATGCAATCATAATTAACCTCTTGATGATTCTGGGTACTCCACTCATTATTATCAGGAGTTACTCGTCCTTTAACATGGACCAGTACCATGGATTGATACAAATGGCGGATACTGTTAATTTTTGTGTAAATTATTTCGCACTGTTTCTTATAATATTAGAACGCGGCCGACACGAGAAGCGTCTCTACTCCATCGCACAGGAGATTCAGAGCATCAACCGCTCGTATTTCGACAGTATTAAAACTCCTGCGAAGGTCCAGCGGTACTTCGACCGACTTTTCTACACAAAATTCATCTATATCTGTCAGAAAACTGTCATCACTATATTTGGTATCATGGAAAGTGCGAACGACAGCCATGGCGTTGTCCTTCTGGAGATTGTGTACTATGTGACCATGGTGAATATAATTTACAGCATGGTCTTCCAACACTTCTCTATGCTGTGGTTGTGTTGTAAACGCCTCCTGGTGCTGAACGAGAGGCTGAAGCAGATCACGGCGCAGTTTGAGGACCTTTCAATGTCTGGTCGGATTTTTCAAGCAAATCCATTAATGATGCAGCTCAGCCACACATTAGCAGATGAGCTGAGCCAATTGTCCATGGTTCATAAACGCATAACTGAAGTGGTGCTGCGTCTCAACGATTGCTTTGGGAGCAAGTTAATGGTAGTTTTGTTAAGCAACGTGCTGAACAATATCACCTCTGGTTACTACGCAGTGCTCGTGTTTTCCGGAAATTTCTCTGTAGAAATCGGAACCGTTTCCTTGGTCTTCTGGAGTTTGTCCTTTATACTCGAGCAAATGGAGCTGTATAGCATATTCTTCATGTGCGAAAAGACAGCAAAGGAGCATCAGAATACGGCCGAGATGTTGCAAAGGTTCCGGGCATTTCCGACCCTGTCAAAGAAATTCGAGAGAAATGTGGGTTTTTGTATGATATCACTTCTATCTACTGATTTTCTCTCTCTCTTTCAGTGTGAAGCATTCTCACTTCAATTAATGCAAACTAAGCTCTGCATAAATATTCGTGGTGTTTTCTCGCTGAATACGTCTGGGTTTTACGGCACCATGTCGTATATCCTTCACCAAATCATCATTCTGGTGCAGTTTGACTATGAGAACGGCTACAGTTGGTGAGGAAGGTGGCAGTAATGTTTCAATAATACACAAATCAACAAGACATGAATAAATTTAGGCTACAAATTTGGCAACAATTAAAAAAGGTTTTATTTTTAATATATCACTTGATGACAGATCCCATTTTTCACCGCTTTCGTTCCAATTTTAGCAGTTCATGTAATTTAGTATTGAGACGATTAATGAAATCGCATGTCCAGGACATACCTTTGAAGTGCTGAAACATGGTAGTTGGGCAACGGGGAATGGCCGTGAAGATAGTTACCAAAGTCCGAATACTGAGGTTTACCTGAATTCTAAGCACCACCTTCGGGAAGACGAGTCCACAGCCATCTCTATTTGGTAGTAGATTGGTACTTCATTTTACGATTACACTATTCGTAATTTCATTAACTGTGTTTAACAATCCCCGGCGGTCAGCAAAAATTCGGCTTACCTTTCATGTTGTTCTCATTTCGACCTAAAAGAGGATACCCACAAGCCTCGTGTGGACCAGTAGGATCACACCCTGGTCAGACTTAGGTCGAACTGAACCAGGGTGATGAAGTAGGTGAACACCGTGGCTGCTGTTAGGAAGACCAAACGCCGATCCAGGTTGAATAGGCCGCAGATGAGGGAAGAGTCGCGGGACCTTGTGTGGAGGAGTCGCAGCGAGAAATTCTCGACCTGAGAATACGAAAAATCTAAAAAATTATTTAAATAGCCTAAAAACAATATGGAACTCACAGTCCTCGCCAGTCGCGGGTCCAGGTCGGCGATTTGACCGAAGGAGCGCATGGTGAGGCCGATGTTGAGCAACTCCTGGTCGATGTTCTCGCTGACCAGGGCCACGACATACGTGTCCACGTAGTAGGCCAGGGCGTGCATCGCGTTGATGGCGATTGCGGGCGTCGCCGCGGTCCACGAGTGCTGGTCGAACAGGTTGAAGAGGGTGAACGAGTTGGTCAGGTTGCTGATGAGTGTGGTCAGCACCAGACCGAGGATCTGCAGCTGGTGTCCGGCCACGCTGTCCGTGTACAGCCGATGGATCCTGGTGTACAACGCCGCCACGATGTTCAGGTCGTTGCTGATGCGGTCGCCCTGCTCCCGACCCCCGTCGACCTCCGCCCGCCGCACCAAATGCTGCAGCCGCTGGTCCAGCTGCTGGTAGAAGCGCAGGCCGCTGCTGTTGATGAAGTAGAAGTAGTTGGCCATGTTCTCGGTGTAGTTCCACAGGACGAACGTGTACAGCGACACCTGGAGGCGGACCGTATTCGCGCCTTGAGTGAACCATAGACAAACGATGTTGCCCGTCTGCAGCAGCATCATCAGGTTCACGAGGCCGAACTTGAAGACCAGTCGCCGCTCGAACAACGTGCGGGGCCGATCGTCTTCCTCGTCTAGCTCGTCCTCGTTCCATGTCAGCTCGTCCTCCAGTCGCTGACGTGTCTGCGCGAACTCTCGCACCGCCGCACTGTGGATCAGGTTGGCCACGTAGGTCACGACCACGGTCATGTACTTGATCGCCGTGTTGGCCAGGCTGACGAGCAGCAGAAGGCGCCAGCGCGGGTCGGGGCTCTCGAGCAGGGCCGGCAGGTGGGCGAAGAAGTAGAGCGGTGCCGCCACGATCAACAGCGCGGCCATGACGTGGCTGTAGCCGACGGCCAGACGCTGGGGTTGTCGCTGCAGGTTGTAGTTGATGATGACCAGGCCACAGACCGTGGCGTAGATCTGGCCGAACATGTAGATCGTGTGTTTGTGGCTCTCCCAAAAGCTCATTCTCATTCTGAGATCCGATTCCACTGCTCACTCTGAAACAAACAACCGACAACTGCGTGAAGCTAAGCAGAGGGATCCAAAAGTGACCGCCATAATCGAATTATCTATATCACTGATAACTTCCCGACCATCAAGGATTTGGAGCTGACCGAGATTTCAGGAAGCTCTGGAAACGAGGATAATGACGTTCCTTATCGGTTGATCATCTTTCGATTCTAAGGAGGAGGCAATCAAATTAATTGCACCATCGGCGATGACTGGCGTCCGACTTTAATTATAAGGACATGACGACGAGCCAACCATTAGTTGCGGACAACACTTAAATAAACAATGCAACTCTGTGGTTTCTTTGTCTCACGTGTGTCGGTGTGCGTGTGTGTTTCGTAGATACGGTGAGGAGGAAGGGCCTCGTGTGTGGTCATCGGGCTAGAAAATATTTGCATATCATTTGAGCAGAAATTATCGTCTACACGTGGTATGGCAAACGGTATGCGGAAGGACGAAATGACACGGGGGTTGACAGATCCTCACGGTTCATGAAACGACCTCTTCAGTCCAGATTAAATAAACGCAAATGCCGATGAGAGTTATACAAATGCAATTATCGTATTTATTATGGCTTAAACAAATTGAAATTCATACATCAAAGGACACACTTCAATCTTGAAATGATAATAATATTTATTGAATTGATTTAATATCCTTTACACCTTCTCGAGTTACGAGATCACCGAATCCCATTCATTAAGGGATATCACTTTGCATCAAGATTACGATTCGATACAGTTTTCCTAGAAGTAAAAACAGAAATTGCAATAAAGGCCCTGTTCAAGCAAGTCCTACACACTTAATTTGGAATTTGTAAACTCAACAATTACAGCAATGAATCCACACACACACACGAGGAGATTCTGCTGACCTGGTGTCCTGCAAACCGTTGTCAAGGCGGAAACTACTGGAATGCTCGAGCGATTTCTGGGAAATAAGATGTAGCTATATAATTAGTTTAAAATATATTTTAATTACGAAACTCAACGATTGTTAATTGGCGCCAGCACAATGCTGAGGAATTCGAAACTACTTGATTAGTGGGTTTCGAGGTTCGGACGTGCTCCGACTCTGTCGATGGATCAACGCAGGACGTGGTTATCGAGTCTCAATGTTCTAAGAACAGTGGAACACATAACGGAATAGAATATAGGAAAACTCTTGGATATCTTTAAAGGCGCCATTTCCTCCTCCTGCTCAAGACATGCGAAGAACGATGAAACGACGATATAAAGAAATAAATGTGCTGAAAAATCTCTATTGCCAAGGACGTTCCCATCGACGCAGGACATTATTTAAATGCGAATAAATCAATTCTGAGCATGAAATTTCATTTATTCTCGACTCCTGATTTATTTCCACGTTCCGCTGCGGCCACGGTTCAGCGTTCTGGCTCGAAGGAAATCCCTGGAGGAAACGTAGCTCAATGAGGAACCGGAAGTTACGCAGGACACACAGAGTGCGGACAAGGCAAGGCCGCCGCTCACACGCCAACAGCCAACTAGGGACGCAGCTTGGCGAAATAACAGCACTAAGTCCTGGTGATAAGGACGCTGTGATTTAGCAACACTTCCACCCACGCCCACCTGTGACTTGAGCTGAGAAATGCCGACACCCCCCGCTGTGGAAGAGGCCCAACATCCTGGAGTCCTTAAACGCAGCCAGTCGGTTTAAAGCCCGATGCTTCATTTTGTCTTGCCATCGGCCTACTTCGGTTACTCGCATTAATTAGCCTTTATTCTCCTCATTAATACTTGGCGGGATTAAATCTTCGCTCACTGGAGTCTAAGTACACCCGGCAGCAACAACAACAACTATATTATTAATGACCACCTCTGGGGAAGGCCAGCGGAATACTGGAGAAATGAGAAAAATATGACGAGCTGAAAAGAGAAAATCCTTTCACGTCGGAATCCTTTCAACCACTCTGCGGTAGATGAAGGATAAAGAGATTGGCTTTAAAAGGAAGTCTGATGCGCAAAACATTTTAATATTTTATCGGATTTAATTTCGTTCTCGGAACGATTAATTTAAAAACAAAAACTCTTTCGATCCGGCCGCCATGTTTCGCCTTGATTTCGTTTTAGCGGAAATTAGTTTCGCAGCTGGATTATTTCTCTGTCTACAGGAGAATGACGTCATCTCCTCATCACCGCTATGCAACGCGGACTTTGCTTCTAGCTAGAAACATTGACTAACTGTCTGGGGCGAAGGAAATTTCCTGTGCGCCATCTGACATCCATATCGATATCACATTTTATTGAATTTCGAAGCGCATCGCAGAGACTTGTCTGCGGCTCAACTTCCGCTTGTGATTGGAGCAGATGGACATGAAAGTGAATCGAGAAGAATCTCTTCATGTATGTGTCTGTGATGAAAATGTTTGTATATCGACGATCTATCAAAGAGAAACCTTCAATGATGTAGGGGAGGCCTCTGAAATAACAACCATGGTTAAGTGGAGAAAACCAAAAACTCAGGACGGAAACAGAAAAAGAAGCAAATTCAAATATAATTACATGAAACCTCAGAAGTCTTGTTTGAGGTCTTGAGTAGATGGGGCTTTAAAAGTCGATAAGGTTTTCTGAATGGCATGCAAATTAATATTCGTTTTTGATGTTCGGTACACAATGAAAATTGTAATTTTAAATTCTAAACAATTTTACAGATTTTATTTGACTTGTTTGCGATGTTTCGTTGTACCTTTTTAACACAATTAATTAAAACTTTTCTTTAAAAATGCAAAACAATTAAAAGGCAGCTCGTCGTCCTGAAAACGTGCTTTCACTGTATCCTGACGTGTTCCCTTCTATTTTGCTTTTTGTCGCCCACTCCTCTTTGCCATCAACTTCTCCCCTCCAGAGTTTGTACAAGCAAAAGACTAAATAAAGACTCCTCACCCACACACCCTCAACCATTCTTTCATAACAGTCCTCACACACACTCAACCATTTATACATAAGCAAAACATCCGGCAGCTGACGGCGCGACTGTGTGTGTATCTCATCCTGTGCCTCCTCTGAATTAATTGTGACTTTTTGATTCCGATGCCTTCGCAAGGAAAACTTCCGACAGCCCCCAATGCAATTTATTCACACACAAACAATCTCGCAAATACTCATACATAAACTTAGACAGAAGTTTGGAATGCAATTTCCGTGCATTAATTGAAACATATGGAAAGTGAATGCGGCGAAGAAAACGAATAGAAAGTGGGAAAATGTTGAGGTCTTCGCCTTTCGTCGTAAATGGAGCTCGAAGCAAAGGGAATCAGGTCGTTCGGTTGCCAACAAGAAGTCCTTAATCCACAAGATATACAAAAGCCACACTCAATCAAATTGGTTTATCGTCGACTTAAGTTACGGAGCTTTCCGTCCCAAGAAAATAATTCAGTTTACTCGACTATCTCGCAGTCTAAAACCCTATCGTCAACTTGTCGAAAGATGCAACAAAGGCGAGGTGGAGGAAAAGGAAAGGATTCACAATTTTACTCAAAGTTAAAGATTCATGATTAAAGTTTCTGGTATTTCAAGTTGAAGTTTCAATGTTCACAAAAGCCAAAGTTAAAATAAACACTCCAGACGCGTGAATGTCTGAAGCAATTTGCGTTCGATGCCTGGCGAGACATTACACCAACAATTGCTTTTCATATTAACAACAATAACAACTCGAAACCACGACTGCAACCATGGAAACTCACCACAGACATACACACACACACGCCCATGCAACCCTTTACCATGTACAGACCGACAAGTTGATTACGTTTCACCGAGTTGATGAGACCCAATCGTCAACACCAATTGGTAACGCAGATTCACCGCACGCAATTGTTTTTGTAAACGAAATGAATACCAAAATATGAAATGACATTGGTTTCACATACAGTGTTGCCGTTTTGGTAATTTATTACCAAAACTGGTAACTTTTTTTAATTTGAAATTTTTTTGGTAGCTTGGTAACTTTTTTTTAATTTGGGTAACTTTTTTTCATTCTGAATATTTTAGAATATTTTTAATATTTCAATACATTAAATTTAACATTTGCAATATTTTTATTATTATTTATTTATTGAGACTTCATAATTTAAATATTTTGTACATGGAAATGATTATTAATTGGAAGAATTGCAATATGCAAGCAAATATATAAAAATAGCTTCTATGAAGAGGCACCACTTCTTTTTTGGTTGCTCTGTCAATTTTCTCCCTGTTTGAAATCTTTTGGCATCACGTGTGAACAAAATCAAATGCGCGATTGATGACCAGATGACCGGTGTTTCATTCGAATTTTTCGAAGCAACCTCATTTCTAATTTCAATACACTCAAAAGTAATTCAAAAATACATTGATACATTTTTTTATTGAATGCATTGTTTGTGTATTCAGATTTTGAATTTGTGCTGTGTTTTTAGTTTATAATATTTTTTGAATTAATGGATTATTTAATGAATTTATTAATTAAAAAGTTATAACAAATTTATGCTTATACTTTAAAACGGTGCTTTTTGATTTTTTTAAAGTTGTAATTCATTGGTAACTTTTGCTAACTTTTCATAATCTGACATGGTCGCAAAATTATTTCTTTAGCGGCAACCCTGTTCACATATGCTTGAAGACTTTTGTAAAGAAAGAGTAAAATAGTCTTGAATGAGCTTCATCTTCATAAGAGTAAAACCTGGCTCAACATAAGTGAACGATGTAAGTAATCCTTTAAGGAACCTTAAAACCTTCCCCCTGTCGATTCCTTAATTTTTCCTGATCGCTTACGGTGGTCGAGAGCCGAGGTTGAAGCGAACACAATCTCTCTGTTCAGTGGGGCGTATGCGTAACCCTAATTACTTTTCCATCTCCCCCCGTCGAGAGGCAGTTCAATTTAAGTAATTCTTGAAAGAAAAATAACCCAATGAGGATGAACCAGGGTGAATGAGGAAAGAAAAATAAAGTCACCGATATCCTCGAATTCCACATCGACCCGATTTAAAGCTCACTGAACACGAGGTGGATGATTTATGCGAGCAAAGAAGAAAAATAAAAACACATGATATTAAAGAGAGAGGGAGCGACCGGATGTATGGGGAGGGAGGACCACAAAAAGACATGGGGTAGAGAGAGAGAGAGAGAGCGGGAAGAATTGAGGGCAAGAATTTAATTCCGCAAGTAGAGGCGCAATAACACTTTAAACGGCCCGAACACACGCCCCAATTTCGCCCATTGTCGCCTTATCGTTTCGTCAGGCGAGCCTTCATTCGGGCGGATGTTTTATTGAATTATTGTCCGGGGACCGACGTCGACGAGGTCTGGCATCCAAACACGCCTCCCCTCCTATGTGGATTTCGAATTGCATCCTTTTGTCGTGGTCCCCGATGTGGGCTGAACTCGTGTAGGTTCTTATTTCTGTTCTGTCCGTGTTGTTGGAAAGGGGTTGGCAGCATAAATTCTCACTCCGATAGGGCTTCGTCCGACGAGCAGCAATTGCCGAAGGATATTAAGCTGTTATCATGTAGGCGATGGAGCCGAGGGGCAGAAACAGCAACATCTGAACCAGATCCACCGCAATGGGGGTCCCTGTGAGAATTCGCTGAGATCGTAATCGCCGACAACAACACAAACCATATCCACCCCACACAATGACAACTGAAAGACCATGAGAAATAAATACTTGAATTTTTAAACGATGTATTGAATATACATATGTATATGCGTGGATACATGTATGTATGAGTTTTCAGTGTTGTTGTGTGGACGACGACGACGACATTCATCCGTCTGCTTGACGCGCAGCAAAACCTGACGTGAAAGTGTTGCCAACCTCGTAATTAAATGGACTTTTAATTAAACGGGCTTCGAGTAAAAAATTCAATTTGAATTTTTCTCTCATTCATCAGACACTTGATTGGTTCCTGCCTCCGAGAGGATTCGAAGTGATTGATTTCGAATTTGCGGCGAAGCCTCCTCGAGCGATTGGCTTCCCTTTAGTCGTGTGGTCGAAGGTCGGCGACTTTGCCATTAGTCGATCGTTCACGGGTTGCGACAGCTCTCAAGTCCTTGGGCGGCACGAATACGGCTCATTAAACAAGGATACGTCGGCAGAAGGATAACAATGTCGCTGTCGCATGTCCTTTGTGTCACTTTCAATGGAAGTTATTGAATCTCCGAAAGAATTTTATAGACTTCCCTCCGTGTGTCCTGGAACTCCCTCACCATCGCCGCCTGACGTAGTCATTAGGTAAATTTATCCCTGTGTGGGTTTATTTTTAGAGACTTCGGGAGGAGTGAGCGGGGAGCGGCGACGTGGCGAAAGATAAAATGTTTTGACAGATTCCAAGGACGGAGCCACCTCCAGGGATACAGGATAACAATCCCTCCAGAAATGAGTTCCTTCCTGCTTTGAGTTTGCGAGCACGAAGACAACGTGTTTCTCATGGGACATCCTTGAGGCGGAAATCCTTTAATTCAATGCAATAGATTTCAAAAATTAAATTATTTCCAGAACGAGGTGTAGGACGCAGTGGAGGACGAGTTCTGAAAAGAACGAATAGCGAAGGACATCAGGAGAATGCGAACGGGCCAAGGTGTGCCAATGGCGGACCTTGAGATGTCAGAACTGGGCACGTGGTGAGATTGGAAAAAGAGAGAAATTTGAAAAATATGTTAAATTCACAAACGCAAATGTGACGCAGACCGAGCGAGAGGCGTACGTAATTATTTTCTCATTGGCATCTGGCAGATTTCATCCCTCCGAATTTGTCTGTGCTGCTGTTCATTTCCGAAAATGAATTTGTATTTGAATTTCATGAATATCCAACAAAACTTAGTAATAGAAACATGAATTCCTACTTTTCTTTTCTCCATATCCTTATGCTTCTTCTCTTTGTTTCCCTCCGATTCCCTTTCCTCGGCCTGTTTTGAAGGAATTCAGTGAAATGAAAACTTCGATAATTTCACATTTTTTCATAATTTTTATTATTCATTTGTATTTTTGTTTTCCTTTTCCGCTTTTGTTTTTCGCGCTTTCAAAAATGGCGGCCAAAAATGCTCAAGTCAAAGCACGCGGCAAATATGGCGGCGCCGAGAGAGAGAGAGAGAGAGCGAGACATGAGGTGGCATGAGAGGGAGACAGAGAGGTACGTGTGCTGTGAAACTTCTGTATCGGAATTGTTGTTATATCTATAAATAAATTTGTATTTAAATTTGCTGTTTTTTGTTGAGTGAATAATTATGAAAAAGTTTCGAGAGCCACCGACGACGAGCATTCGTTTCGACAAAGACCGCAGTCACAAGTAATAAAACATCCATTTCACACACTTATACACGTAGATACACATACAGACAGACCATCGGACAGACGTCTGTTAACGAGAAGTGCGTTTGTGTGTGTCGTAATTAAATGCAGTGCATCACGGTAATTGAGAAAAGTGGTAATGATAGTTGCATGCGAGTGAGTTTGTGTTAATTGGAAAATTAATAAAAATAAATCAGAGAATCGTTGATAAAAGCCATTACGAGCAAAGCAAAAAACACAATAACCATACCGTCGAAGAGAAAACCACAACAACGAAAGACATTCCAACAACTTCGTCAATTACTAGAACGTTGACTATGCCAAGAGCGTTCAACGAGTTGCCAACGACTGTGGGAGTGGGGGAGATGTCAACGATTGTTGGAGTGCGGGGAGTTGCCAACGATTGTAACTGAGGGTGTCGCTGTCGACAGGTTTCATCGACGAGGCAGAGACAACTAAAGCATCAGCCACATCAAGGACAACAAACATATCCTTGAAGGGCGAAGGAAAGGAAGGACACAAAAGGGGAAACAAGAGATGGAAACAAATGGTTTGGTATTGAGAAGCCCCTTTCATTTCTTCTGCTTCCATCGTTGCCACCGAAACAGACAGTAATTTCCAATTATTAGCCACATTTCCACGTCGGCCATGGCCGAGTGTGTGCGGGTTTAGTGTTCCCTTGGGAAGCATCGAGGCATGAACCCGTGACAACATTTCCCAAAAATACACGCAGATTAAGACAGCCGAAGTCGGTAAATTTTCACTTTCTTCCGTCAGTCGAGGTAAGGAAGCAGTCGAATGAAGCGGGCGAATATTAAAGATTATTGGTCTTATTCACTTTAAAGAAGCAACAGGTCATCGGCCGGTTTTGTATCACAGTTTAAGGTGAAAACTGCCGAAGCTGTCAATCCAATCAATCGATTTCCATTTCAATTCTCGTTTCACTTTCAGCACGCATCGGCAGAGCAACGATTTCACGACGAAAAAACAAGGAAACCGCAGAAAAAACACATTTTCTGACAGTGAAAGGACCGCAGGACCTCCCTCGGCTCGCGGTTGTTGTCCGCGACAATAATGAATTTATTCAAATCATTCCTCTGGTGCCGGGCGACGGCCCTGCGTCGATATCGCGATGCATGGAAATAACAAAACAACATCCTGCCGGTTGTCTTCTGTCGTCGGGACAAAGTGGATCGATGCCTGGATGGATGGTGGGAGGGATTGGAATGAGGGACGGCGTCACGTGCGGCATGAGGATAACGTATTGAGTCGTTGGACCTTTGTTGGCATCCTCAACGCGTAATGCATATGAACATAATCGAATTCCTGACTTAATGTACGAATCCATCGACAGCGTCGGATTCGACGAACGCGACCCCATCCAAAATCTATCGAATTCCTCCATCGAAGGGAAAAGTAGCGAGAAAGCACGACCTTCGTATACAGTGTGTGTGTGAAGAGAAGCCAATTTGGGAGGAAGAGAACAAGTGACAAAAGTGGATTGTTAAAAACGAGGATAACAAGAATCCCGAATCCTAATCCCAATTGCTTTTTATTGAAAACATGTGTAAGAGATTCGACAAATTCTTCCAAGCAGAAAAAAATGTATGAATCAAGGGGAGATTCAATTAATTTGGAGTTAATTTGAGGCCGATAATGAATAAATTGGGTCCAATTTATTCATCAATGATGTCCCGTTCATATGTCAAATGTCTTTAAGAGCTCTTGACTGATGCCTTTTCCATTATGGAGCTCAGAGTTTGTGCCGACTTTGCACGTCGGGAAATTCCTCTTCTTCGAATGCATTTAAATGTCCTGCTGAAAGCATTGACACTAAGTCCTTAATCCATTCCTGTCAATTAATCCTCGCATACGCGTTTCCCGCCAACAGCTCATGTGAAACTTCTCATCAAGCTGGGTGAAGTTCACCTCTTCTCATCCCCAATCAACCTCACCGTGATTTATTTGCCGATTGAACTTCCGCTCTCGTAGAGAAATTATTCATTCGTTCCTATTAGAGGTGTCCGGTGACTTGCTCTCTGTCTCTCTCTCACAATGATTTCCTACTCCAGAGAGCCTTCCGGCCTGTGTCCGGCCTCCCAGTGGCTTCCACTACTGCGTGTCCGATTTGATCACAGCTTAGTTCGTAGTTAATTCAGTGAAGCTGA
>CM029562.1:11257555-11287069 GCA_017309665.1 Coelopa frigida
ACTCCTGAAGCGACAGGCCTCGAACCTGAGCCTCATCCGCGCCGGCTCCAAGATGAGCCTGCTCAGCAAGAAGCGCTCCGACAGCAACCTCAGCCGGACGGTCGAGGAGCGGGCGACGATCGGCGAGGAGCCCGACGCCTCCGGTAAGCTTGTCCCACTCACCAAAGCCCAGGTAGTTTCAATGACGACCGCTGCCATTACAGCCCAGCCGGTCCAGATCACGACGGCCCTCACGAACCAGCTGACCAAGCTGAACAGCAACGGGCAGCTGTCGCTGGGCGGCGCCGACGAGGGCGCCTCGATTCTGGAGAAGTCGCAGAAGACGCTCGAGAACATACAGAAGACGGTGACCGAGGCCACCGACGAGATCCACAAGACCATCAACGAGAACCTGACGGACCTCCGGAGCCTGGAGAGCGACATGGCGCGGGGCGGCGGCTACGAGAGCGCGGCCTCGCCCACGCCCAGCGTGGCCACGGTGGTGGAGAACAAGGCCGGCAACGGAAAGGGCGTGGCGGCCTCGGCCTCGCGCTCGGGAACGGCAGATGGAGTGAGCGGAAGAAACCCGGGGGCGGCGGCGCCAACAACGGCGGCCACCACGAGGCCTCCAAGTCGTCGCCCGCAGCCCCGCCCCAACCGATCGAGGCGGCTGTGTCGGTGGTCAACGGAGCCGCCGCAGCAGCTGTCGCCACCGCCGCCGCCATCACGGGCAGCGCGCCCAACGGCGGCGGCCAGGCGGACGGAAGCCAGGCGATGGCGGCAGCAACGGGGGAGCGCGCCGAGCTGGCCGAAAGGGTTAGTGAACGTGCTATATCTGTATTGCCAGAAGTTGACTGTGAAAGTGCAAATTTCCAGAATTACGAACTAGGCATTGCCGACAAGACTGACGCCGGTGGGGACGACGGCATTGAAGACGCCAACGCGGGCCCCATTGTCGGTGACGAACGGACAAATGGCAGCGGAGACGACTTTAAGTCGGACGCCAAGCGGCGCTCCCCGGATGGACAAGGCGGCTCCACCACCGGCAGCGGCGAAAAGTAAGTACTCTTCAATGCAATCCAATTGATAAAATCCTTCCACAGGAGTCTAGGGGTGGGGAGTCAATGGGAACCATGATTAACTTGGAATTATACCCAAAACTGCAATGTTCCAAGATTACGATTGGTATAGAACCTTAGTATAGGAAGAAGAAGAAGGAAGTCGAAGAAGTTTCAGAAAATTTGAAATTTATTTCAGAAAATCGAAAAATCGAATAGGTTTCAGAAAATTAAAAAGTGACTTCGGAAAATCGAAGATATTTCGAAAAATCAAAAAGCGATACCATAATATCGAAAAGTTATTTCAGAAAAACGAAAGTGGTTGAAGGAAAATAAAAACAGACTTCAGAAAATAAAAATGAAGTTTCCGAAAATCAAGAACACACTTCTAAAAATCGAAATCTAAAAGCTTCTTTTGATGGAGCCTTTGAAAATGTAAAAAGTAATATGATAAATCGTGTACCATGACCACTTCGATGGATTACGAATAAAGTTTAATCGTATATATTAAAGTTTAGACGAGTCGATTCGAGTTTATTCGCAGGATGTTGAGCGGGGCGCATAAATTCATAGAGCCTCGAGTCAATTAATTCACTTCAACTTCACTTCCTCAAAGAAGTTGTTAACATGCGAACGCTTGTTAACAACACCCAGGGAAGTTGTTGTCGTCTTCTTCGCAACACGTGTTGACACTCGCTGTCATTAATAATATTTTTAACAACTCGCGACAATTAGCCCGCATTTCGTCATCTCGTCGTCGCGAGGGATGAATTCTATGCCACGGCGTAGCCTGGGTTAAAGTTCGCTTAATTAGGATGCAAGGACTCCTTCCGTTGCTCCTCTCGGCGGGGGGGGGGGGAGAACATTATTATGGCGTGTTCCACTATTTCTTCCCACTTATATTAAGCGTAAATACTTACGTCGTTATTTCTTCGCATGCACCATGTTTCGACCCAGTATCATGTATGACCCAGTTTCAACTAGCCCGCTTAATTATTTCATCACGATCCTCTTATTTGCTTGGCAATATGTGTTTTTGTGCTTGAGATTTGAATGAATTACAGTTATATAAATTCACGGTATTCAAGATTGTCATTCTTTCATTTGCGAATAAAACATGCCTATGAAATATATAATCTCAGGATACTTCAGTGCGAAGTGGGCTCAAGTCAGAGCTTAAAATCTTCGATTTAAATTAGTTACTATTTTTGAGAGGATACTGTAGGTAGGTTCTCATTACGGTACTACATCTGGGTACTCAAAAATGTTCGCTTATGTTCTTTGCATTCCATGTAACCTTTGGAGGCACTTGGAGGAAAATTTGCATACAGGTGCATGTCGCGTTTCTGCCTCGATGGACCTCTCCACATGAATGGCCAGAAAAGGCCAACTATATAATGGAAACCCATGTGCAGAAATATTAATTTATGTAAAGCCCCAGATTTATTCAACATCTGGAAGTTGCGGAAACCAAGAACTTTAATAGTTGTAGCAAATACGCAAATTCACATTTCAACACAAACGCCTTCTGGGCCCCGTCGTCCTCCTCCTCCTCCTCATTCTTCCCGACAGCCCATAAACCCGTTGGAAAGTTTGAATTATTATAATTCCACAACGCGATAAGGTGTTTTATTGCCAACCGTGAGCAATCGCGGTGGAACGAGACTCGGGCTCGGGGTCCATTATGAACCCCAACCACACTGCGGAGAAATGGTTCTCATTCAAGAAGCCATGGATAAGCCTTCTGTACTCTGCTGTGGCCAGCAGATCGAGCAGTGTTGGAAAATGATGTATAAAGAACTCTACATAGAAACTGAGCATAGAAACTCCTGATGATCTGATGTTACCAACGACAAATTGGTCGATATTTTACTAATCTTGTACTGGCTACCGAAATGAAATTCAAATGTTTAAATCTACATTTTGAAATCTTTGAATTCAACTCTTTCTTATTTTATTATTGCTTTTTCTTAATTTTATTTCATTGCCTTTATTATTGCAATAATTACTTACCATGACCGTGACTCATTCGTTGAGACTTTCAGGAAGTCTCCGCCTTCGATCAGGTTTTCTAAAATAACAAAATGCAATTATACCGAGAACCGACTTGCCCATCACTATGACGAGGGCTCCGGACAAAATATGCTTTCCATATCTCGTGCGAATAGCTTGCATTCGCGTTCTCGGTGGCACCCCTTCGTCCTCCAACCTCCGGCCCGAACCTCGTCGGAACCGCCGTCGCTCGTCAATACCAGCAGGCAGGAAGGCATTGCTCGCCAGTGCTGCCACATGTAGTCGGGGTGGAGGGCGGCTTCCGGTTCCGCGGCCATTCATAATGCGTCGATACGTTCAAACGTTCGGCTCGCCCACAGCCCTCACTCCTCGATCCACTTCCGCTTCCTCTGCCGTGGCGTCGTCCTTCATGTTTGAACAATATGGAAAGTACTTTCAATTTTTTTTCTTCCAACCGCCATTCGCGACGACGACGACGGCGGCGACCCCTCGATTGCCGCCGAGGTGCGCCGCGAGCGTGGGGCCGACCTGGACTCGCGTGGCCTGGGACTCCGCGGTGCCGTCGCTCGGCTCAAACAAATCAGTTTCGACTGGACAACCGCGAACCACGCGACACTCGAATAAAATCGTAGTTCGAGGCGAGCGGCGTCCACAGTGTGCGTCAATTAAATAGACGGGGCGTAACTGGAAATAAACGAAAATACGAGAGAAGCCAGTGAAAGGGAACCTTGGGAAATCCTTACCGCGGACTTTGGTGAATAACAATATCGCGTTCGTTGCGAAGCGTGCTCGCGAATATTTTAAAATTCCACCGTTTTCCGCGGCTCAACACCGGAATTTTAACGGTCTACTTTTTCACTCGCTCACTCGCACTCGCACTCCTCGGTGTCCACGAACATGATTCAGAAGAAGGGCAAACGCAAGAACTCTGTCGTCTTCCACATCGATTTGCCGCAGGAATTCGCGGACGCTGAGAAATTCTTCTTCAGGTAAAGAATGTTCGGCTTCATCGGGAATTCATCGCTTTGTGGGGGCGGCGATTTTTCAAATAAAGCGCGAATAAATAAGGTGGAAGTAACTTGCGGTACATAGTACTCAGAGAAATTCCTCATGTCAGAGGGAGTTCTCTACTCTCATGTACTGAGAGAAAATAAATACTCTTTCATTAGGACTACGACTAATGATGGAATGTCATCAGTTAAATTATACAAGATTGCAGTTTTTTGTTAGTCCTTTTAGGCACTTATCCAACTAAATCAATCTTTCATGTTCATACAGTTTTATTCCCAAAAAGAAACCAGTATAATTTTAATTGGATTCATAAGTTATTATTTTTTTGAATCCATAAAACTAATATAACATTTCAGAAGCAAGTAGAATTATATTCAATATAGAAACTCAGAAAAATCATTTAATTGTACTGTTATACACCGATTTATGTATTTCATTGAAAAGTTTAAAACTGAAAATAAGGGCTACATATTATATTTCGAAATTGATAAACTACAAGAATATGTTATCTCGGCAAAATGACTCTGTTTGCAATTGAAAATGAAATTTCCTAGAAATATTCCAATATTCCATATTCTCGTTCCATAAAAGCCATCAACTCCTTGTCCATTGCACTTGCCACACGTACCGAACATAAAGTCGGTTGAGGTTTACCGACTACACACAAACACACACATCCGCACCACTACCGACCGCCCGCCCGCCCGACCGACGCATGACTTCCACAAATTAATGCTTTTCGCCGCTGACCTTGTCAATTAGTTACGTTTGTTATAGCTGTTGTTATTTTCGTTGTACTATGTGTGTGTGTTTGTGTTGAGTTTCAGTTTACCGATTATTTTTCTTGGAACCAACAATAATCACTGCTGAATACGAACTTCAAACAACGTTCGATCGTCGTCCTGGCCGCCACGTCCTGCGGTTCGCGATTCACCCTCAATTTCGGTTCAGTTTTCGTTTCGTTTCTCTTTTCTCACTCACTTCATTCGGAATGACTAGTTTTAAAATCCTATGCAAATAAAATGGCGTTCACTTGTGTCTGTGTTTGTGGTGCGGTTTACGAATCGATGTCTCCTTTAAACGGTCGTTGATGAAGGACTCGAAGGCTTGTGTTGTTCTCGCATTCATCATCCTCCTTAAGTCGTTTGTTTTGGACAACTTCGTAACTCACCAATGATTGATTAAAGCATATTTGGATTTTCCTGTTTTTCGCGACACCTCCTGCTGGGTGTCCTTGTGGTCACAAATTTGTTGTTCTATTGTTTGTAGTTCCTGCAGCAATTTGGATCATTTTGTGCTCTTTGAAGGAAATTCCACCAAAAAGTATTTTTCATCAACGGATTCCCTTATGGTAATGAAATTTTTATATGATTTGTAAAGTTCTTCTGTTTGTGTTTTAAATTGGACTCAAGATTAGATACAATTGATATTATATAAAAATAATAATGTCTATCGAATAAAATAGAGTTCGATTAGAAAATTGTGTGGGGTTCTGCTTCAATCAATAATCCATTACGCTAACTCTAAAAACGAACTGACTAAAACTACTATTTTATAGACATTTCTTTTACTTCTAATTTTGCTTCTAATTTGGTTTAAAATTCTACAAAAAAGAATGATTAGTATGTGTTGTTTTAAGATTAAATAAAATATTTCGTTTAAAATTTTTAAAATACGACAACGAAGTTCGACTTTAGAAATTATATTAAAAGGATAACTAAAAAAAGTATCATAGATAATGGTGACACAGAACATATTGTCCGTCTTTATAAATTAAATGTTGTTTTATTTCTTCCATACTCCCGTCTATAGCATTCTTGCTGATGAGGTTTATTTACAAATACTCATTCTATAAGTTAATATACCATTTATCGAAAATGGGTGTGTTCCAAATGACGATGTTTGGGTGGGTGAAATTAAATCACGGTGCTAAGCGAGTGACCATCGGACTATTAAAAATTCCATTGTAATAAAAAACACCTCTTACAAGGATTGCAAATTATAGGACCATTTGCACGAATGCCATCCGAAGGACTGCGCCCTTTGGGACACACGATTGCATCGCTAATGGTGCAGTTGCACCTCGAACATGCAACTTGGCCAGGACGAGGCACGAGTTCGAGGCGTGTTCTCGATGGGGTCGCGGGGCTCGTGTCACACACGAGGCGTGTGCCGCGCCGCAGGATATCAGTGTTCGCGGCGATGATTATCTCGACAGCGGTGCCTCCAATAAACAACTTCCGGCGTCGCGGGTTTTTCATACTGCGCCCGAATCGCTTTTGGTTTAATTAATTGCTCGCAGTTGTGGCGATTTTTTGGCCGATTTCGCGAGCCGAACCTGCCCCACTCGATGTTGAAAAACGCGAATGTCTGACAGTTTCCGGTTCCCGACCTGCCGGAGAATCGAAGGCCAATCCCCTGGTTTGAGTTTTCCGCTGCAAACCGAACGGACTCGGATTTTATGGCCGAATGCCACATGCAGGCGACGACTCGTGGCCCGTCGAACTCCGTCTCCTCCTCTTTCACCATCCTTTATCCTTGATCGAAGACCCATCATCGTCCCACCCGATGCAGTGTCCGCCGTCCTCCCTGCCGTTATTGACGTTTATGGTAATTTCTCTTAAACCCCCGGCCCTCCCGACGCTGGCCACAGTCGACGGCGGTCAAACTCCACCGTGGCCTTTGTCGAGCTCCGAGCACCTTGAGAAGGTTATGAAAAGACAGGGCGAGAGATGTGGGGAGGGACCGGAGTCGTTCGAAGGAAGTTTGCTTTTTTATCGTTTTTATTGTTTTCCCATTTCTCACCATCGTAAATCACAGAAATTATCCGCCGACCCCAACTCGCAACTGTCAAGGTCGTCCTGGCCCCGACGGCGAGGGAGGTGAAGAGGGAGAAGATTTTGTCGGTTGCTGTCGGCGTAATTGCAGTTGTTGGAAGTTTTCACGGGCTCCGCGAGTCATTGAGGGAGAGCAAAACACGGGCGAGGAAAAACCTTCGATGGCGAAAGCAAACGTCGTCAGTCAGGTGGTCACCGGTGGTCATCGCGATAAGCGACCTCGGTCCCTCTCCTCCTCCTCCTCGCCATCCTTCACCACCTCATCCACCTTCTCCAGCTCCATCGGTCTGTCCTCCGGCTGATTGAGCTGTTTTTAATTCGAAACTTCTCATGCTCCTGGGGCCATTCAGACTTAACGATCTCAACCGATCCCGCCTCCGATGACTTCATCAACCTGGAAGAAGAAGTATTTTGCTCATTTTTCCCTCTCTCGCACTCTTCCAGAACCGGTAGCCAGGAGTACCTCGAGGAGAAGGCGGACGAGGACGAGCGGCAGCGGGGCTGTTGCAGCTGCTGCACGCGGCTCTGCATGCCATGTCGGCGATCGCGCTGCTCACGCTGCTGCCGCCGCCAACGATCGTCGTCCGCGGACAACGCCAACGCCGCCAACAACAACAACGATGAGCAACCCGTCCTTTCGGCGCCCAGCAGCGCCGTCTCAACGTCGTCGACGAACCTCGCTGTAGTCGACGAGAAGACGAGCTGCTGGAAGAAGCTGAACTGCTGCAAGCGCTCCAAGAAGCAGAAGAAGCAGGCGATCGGAGTTCACGAGGAGGAGGTCGAGGCCAAGATGCGGAGCGTCCAGGAGGAGGTCCCGGCGGCCGTCGATCAGGCGACGCCGTCGAAGCAGGGCAAGTGCGGCCTGTGTCTGCGCAAGGTCTTCTGCTGCCGCTCGGTGAACAAGGTGAAGACGGTGTCGGGCAGTCGGGCGCCATCGACCATCGCGGACGAGGCGGATCGGCGCAAGTGTTGCTTCTGCATCCCTGTCGCCGGAAAGCGACCCCGGGGCTCGGCCGTGGGTCCGTGGGCTCGTCGTCGGCGGCCTGGGAGGACCCGGAGCGCGGCATCACGGCGACGGAACGCCTCCGTGCTGGAGGGCCAGGAGGCGGGCGGTGCCCAAACAGTGAGTCCCAAATAAATAGAATCGAAGTTTTTGAGTCTCACCCTTTGATCATTGCAGGGGTTGCTGTCGACGCTTCTGGGGCCGGCTGTTGTGCTGCAAGAAGAAGGCGCCGTCCGCGGTGAGCGATAGTCGGAGGGCCAGCATGAAGCCAGCCCAGCCGCCCGAGGTGAGTGCTCGTAGTTCCCGGGTTTCGAATGGTTTCCAATAACTCTGCTCCTTTCATCCCGATGGTTTCTAATAATTCTGCTCCTTTCATCCCCCTATTCACCAGGACACTCGACGAAAGCTGCACGGGACCTCGTCGAATACAACTCGAAGATGAAGGGCGCGATCCCCGGTGATGCCGCTCTATTTGGCCTGGTTCTGCGCCATCTGCAACACCGTCTTCCCGGGGCTCGGTGAGTTCAGCGTTCCTCTGAGCTGATGACTTCATTCGATTCCAAGTTGATTTCATTTGATTCCAAGTTGATTTCAATCCAATTTAATTGATTCCATTCCCATTTAATTTGATTCCAAGTCGATTTCATTCGTTTCCAAGTTGATTCCATTTCGATTCCATTTGATTCAATTCCAATTTCATTTGATTCCAAGTCGATTTCATTTGATTCAATTCCGATGATAATGGATTCAATTCCATTTCGATTGATTCCATTCCAATCTCTTTTACCTCAATTCCGATATCATTTGATTCAATTCCAATTTCATTTGATTCCAAGTCGATTTCATTTGATTCAATTCCGATGTTAATGGATTCAATTCCCATTTCGATTCGATTGATTTCTTTCCAATCTCTTTTACCTCAATTCCGATATCATTTGATTCCATTCCCATTTCATTTGGTTCCAAGTCGATTTCATTTGAATCCAAGCCGATTTCATTGGCTCCATTTAATTTCATTCCATTCCATTCCCATTTCATTCAATTCCATTTATATTTTATTTAATCCATTCCTATTTCGTTTGATTTTATTCCCGATTTCATTTGATTGAACTTCGATTTCATTTGATTTAATACCGATTTCATGAGCCTTCATTTGATTCCCTTTCCCTCCCGCAGGCACCTTGCTCTCCGGATTCTTCTGCGTGTGCGTCGGCATCCCGAGATTCTCGCAGTACGGACAGTGCCAAGGCCCGCTTCGGCGCCCTCATCATCAACATCATCGTGGCCGTGTCGCAGCTCTTCTGCGTCCTCTTCTGCCTCGTGGGCTGGGGCTGGTCGATCTGTGGGGCACCATCATGCTCAAGTGTGCAAGTGCGTGTTACGCCTTGGGTACTTCTATCAGTTGAAACTAACTTCCGTCTGATTTCAGGGAAACTGAGCAAGATCCGAAAGGTGGAGCGCCTCGAGATTGAGGAGGAGCAGCGCCAGCCGACCAAGCAGCCGCGGCGGCCGCAGCTGCCGCCACCCGAGCCATGCTCGTCACCGAAACGGAGGCGGCCAAGGCATAAGCCAGGTGGAAACGAAACCGCAAAGTCTTCTTCAACATCTGACAACGACAAACAGAACTTCCAAATGCTTCCAACGTGAGCATTGAAGGCTTCCAATAATTGTTTAACGAAAGGATGCAGTGAAGGCTTCCAATAATTGTGTTTAACGAAGGATTCACAGTACTTCCAAGGCGATCGTATTGAAGGAAGTGAATTTATCACGGAATTTAGAACAGCAATAGGATATGAAATGGACGAGAGGATAATAAAGTGCTTTCCGGTAGAATGAAACATTATGACTTCCAGAGAATTACTTAGTTGACGTCGCATCTTACTAGCAAATAGTCATGTATACAAACTACATACATCGTTTTCCAAGTGCTCTCGACAGCCATCGACAGCCACGACCATATCGATTGACTACAAAAAACACTATTCGAGACTTCGAATTGTACATAGTTAATGAATAGGAATTGAAATTGAAACTAATGGAATACAAGTGCACTTATTTAAGCTTATGGCACACGTGGAATTGCTTTAAATTAGATAATCAACAAGTCCAATGAATAGTTATTATATAGTTATAGTTTCCGTTATTGTTTTTGTATCGGTGCAATTTTTATTAAATTGTAAATAGACGTAAGAGAATATAACTTTTCCAAGACGGAAGGAAACGATAATAAATACATTTTATTTACAGAAACCAAGAATTGTTTTCCATGACGATGATGATGTAAGTAACCGGAAAAAGTAACCCTTTAGGAGAATGAAACACAATCGCATTTAGTCACGATTAATCAATTGTCAGATTTATGAGTTTCATCATAATATATATTTATGTAGTTCTTCCATGATTACATTGAATTATAATTAATCTTATGGTAAATTAAATTGAATTCATTCTCTGTAGGACGAATGCCGATTTGTATTCGTAGTCGTTGATCGAAATCGTGCTAATTGAATGGAAACACCTAAGAACAGAGCTAAACTAAAAGTTAACACTAAAATTTACAAACATGAAATCTATTTTTACAGTGTTATCTAGGGAAGCGAATGGTCATAAAAAGAGTAAATAAATAATAATACATAGGGACCCGTGGGCGATCATCTTACGATAGGGTCTAAAGTTAAAACTTAAATGTATAAAATTTACAAAAATAAAGTAAATAATATTGAAATTAAATTTTTACAGATTACAAAACGAATATTAAATTAAGAACTAAGTATAAAGCTATTTGAAAAGAGCGCTTTCAGGATTTAAGTATTTTAGCAAAGTTCCTTGAAAATCATTTGAGTATCTATGGATGTGTTGTGTATGTCGAAGTTTGTGTAATGAAGGTTCAAAATATAAATTGTTAACAGAATGGCACAAATTTCATGATAAACATATGAACTGCTCATTGTTTCGGTTTCTGGAGTACTGCAATTTTATTGAAATTACGATTGTGTCTTTAGTTTCTAACTGTTTTGAAGTTTTCAACTGTCTTATATCACTAACGGACGTCTTGAATTATTACTTTTATTTTGCAATCTAATTATGTTCCAAATTCGATCTTTACACTTATATTTGTTATTTTAAAATATCGGTAACTTGCTGGATCGATCAAGAGCCTGATCCTATTGATAGTGTGAATTAAACGTTGTTTCTGTTTAAAAATAATTTCAATACTTTCTATACTGAAGTCCTATTGAAGAACCAGAGTCATGTGTATATTCACAGCTCTTCCGATCAGACGTAGAACAATGTTCAAAATCAAAGTCAGTGGCGTTAAATTTGTTACAATAATGATATAAATAATTATTATTATTCGTACATATAGTAAAATATATTTTGAAATATTTTTCTGCCGTGTTCTGACTGACACCAACTGTGGTGGGTCACCGACAATCAATTTGCAAATTGTGCTGGCTTTCGTTAAGTAATGTTCAAAGCTCGAAATACATTGATTTATGTTGACTCCTTTTGAGAAACTCAGACCATTGATCGATCAATTAAAGCTGGACACAATTTTGACAACATCTTTAAGATTTAGAATCAAAACACACCATCACGTTTCATCGTAACGTTACCAAGATTTTCAAGTCACAAAATAAACACCTCGTCGTCGCGAAGTTAAACACAGAATTTGCAGCACAGCGTCACTTGTTGCTTGTTATTATCAAACGCATTGGTAGTCGTTTTTATTAAGTTTCAGGGATTCTGGATTCCATGTGCTCCTCCCTGCTCAGTCAAGTTGCACCGCTTATTGTATGGAGCACTTTTCCTTGCCTCCGCTGATGTCCACCTGTTCCAGTTCTCGTGCGATTTCGTGATCGTCCTCGATTCTGAAATGAGCAAAAGAAAACCCAATTAACATCAATCATATTTTTAAATACTATCGAAACTTACGCAATTTCCTCATTGTGCAGGCGCTGAACCAACTGATCACGTTTGTCCACGATCGCCACCAACTCCTCCAACAGCAGGCGCTCCTTCTCGCGCTGCGCCTCGGTTTTGCGCCAGTCTTCGACCGATTGCGCAGCTCTCAGCTCCTGGTTGAGCATCGTGTACTTGCGCTCCAGGTCACTCTCTTGTTCGCTGCAGAACAAGAAGGAAAACATTTGATTTCGGTCGCAGGACACGAGGACAGGACCCCGAACTTACAGTATGTTCAGCTGCATTTGGCGACGCAGCAACGCATTCTTCTTGTTGACCAACGTGAACCATTGGGACAGCAGTTGTTCCTCCGTTTCCTCTGATTCTGCAGAAGAGAACGAAACGAAATTAGATATCGAAGGCCACCGTGGGCGAAAAGGCAGCTAAATCTAGATTAAACAGTAAGCGCCGGGTTAAAGAGTCGGTGTAAGAACCGGTGTGAGTCATTTGGCAACTAATTTGAACGCTAAGCGCTGTGCGGCGCTTGCTGGAATGAGTTAGTGTCTGGCGAGCGGATTGATTGGTGGATGAGTAAATGTTAGATTTCGGTTTGCTGTTCTACGGCCGAGTGGCCTTTTGCCGATTTGGTGTTAGTCACTGAGGTAATTAGAAATGAGGTTAATGAACGAACGAACGAACGAGCGAGCGAGTGATCGAGCTTCATGTACAGCACAAACGACAACAGAGTAACAGTAGGAGCAACAAGTGTTGGAACGTAAGCTCAAGTGCGATCACTGCTGAACTTAAGTTTGTGGGTGAGCGGTGGTTAAAAGTAGAGCAGCAGCAGCTAGAAAGCTTATTACGGCACAAGAGCGGTTAAACAAAGGGTTCGCTACGAAGCTTTTCAACTATGGGACTATTTTACCACCACCTGCACCTCGACCGCACGTGCTGCGACTTCTTGAGCGTCGTCGCCGCATGCCGGGCGCAACATCTTCATCGCTGAACACTTTCAGATTATCACATGAGGAATGATTGGACGAAGCGGGGGACAATGGATGGCTACAATGATTCGCAACGTTTTGATTCGTGTCGACAACATTGATGCATGAGTGTGATCGTGGACGTGGACGTTGGCGCGTTCTCGAGCGCCTCAAGGCGCGATTCTCATCTGCGTACGCGGTGTCCTCCCCCTCCTCCTCCTCCTCGTCGCTGGAGGCGGACGTGGAGCCGGGCGGCGTGAGGGAGCACTCATCGCCGTTCTCGGTGTTCAACAACTTGATTCTAATACTATGATCACCGCCACCTATGCTATTGCGCAGTAGTCTAAGGAAGGGGTTTCTACTATATCTATTACTTGGATTGCCACCCATCACAGCGCGCAGTTTCTTCTCCAGGCTGCTGGCCTTCTGGTCGATGGCCTCCTGTTCGCGTTCGAGCGCCTCCAGCTCCGACTCGATGTAGGACAGTTTGTCGCCCTAGAAACAAGAATGAATGATGTAAGATAACATTCATTTGAATCACATTTTTTTGCTCACCTTCTTTTCGATCTTCGGAGAGATCCGATCCATCACAGAGTTGAAGGATTGCAGCGGGCTGGTGCCGTTGAAACGTTCGCTTAACCTATGACTAGGACTTAGTTTATTGTTGCTCAGGTTGTTCGTCAAGTCGATGTCGCGTGGCGGCGTGATCTTCTTTGTGGGCGAGAGCGGCGGCATCTTGGTTGGCGAGTGCGGGCCGTAGTCGTCGATGCCGTTGTGTATCGGGGAGATGGTGCGTTCGGGGGAGAAGTTCATGCGCTTCAATCGCGTCGGCGACGTGGGGCTGTCGAGGCTGTTGTGGGCGCCGCCGTTGGTGGTCTTCGAGCGGGTCTCCAGGATCAGGCGACGCGCCTGTTCACGAAGACGCTGCTGACGCTCCTCCTAAGGGAAACAAAAACGTAATCTTTTAGCAAAGTGTCTGGAGAAATGAAGTTGAAGCTCCTTAGTTTTTATTATTTAAAAAGAAAATGTATCATTTAAATAGAAAATGAATCTAAAATTTAATAGAAGCAAATCAAAGTTGAATAAAGAAGAATTAACCAAATTTGTGCGTTACTCACGTCGTTCTCGTTGCGTTCACCATTGGAAATTTTTAACTTTTCCATCATCATTTTCGCTTTCTCACTCATTTCCTTATGACGTGACAAAATTTTCTAAAATCATATGAAACGAAGAAACGAAAACAAAGCCAAGCGAACAAAATAAAATTAATGAATTCAAGTGCAAGCCAAAAAATAATCAAATTAATTATATACAATCAAAAAATAATAGAAGCTTAGTTGGGTTTGGATTTTATTCTAACGACTCCTGGAGTAGGAATCTTCTTTCGAGTCCCATGAAATGGAATTGATCAATGCCAATCGTTTATCGGAGGTTTTAAATGGTATAAAGCCTTCTAATGAAATTCGAACGAAACTTTATCAAACTTAACAGAAACTTGAAAACAAGTCAACAAAACTTTAACGTAATTTAAGCTAATCGAAGGAAATATTTGGATTTCCACCTGATGACTCACGTTTGTTGTGTTTGGATCTAAAGATGTCGGCGACGTGGGCACCTGTTGGTTATTCGAAGTGTTCTCCTGATTGTTGCTGGTGTACAGCTTCAACTTCCGGTTTCCATCCGCGTCCGCATCCTCGACAGCGATAACTTCGTCCTCCTCCTGTTTGCTCGTGTCCTGCAACGCCGACAGATTCGAATGATGCGATGCGTTGATCGAATTCTTGTCCTTGGTCGGCGACAGCACTTTGCCCAGGATGCTCTTCGAGCCCGAGAGTATCAAGTTCTTGACGTCCTTCTTGGCCGTGGGCGACAGCTGAGAGGACTTGTCGAGGCCGAAGATGTCGTCATCCAGCGAGTTCTGGTGCAGGAGATGCGCCTTCAAGTGGCTCAAATTGAGAAGATTCTGCGAGCGGTTGTCCGACTTGTAATTGCCAATGACGTAACTCGACTCGTCTGACGTTGGGCCTGCAAAGAGAGAGAATTGCGTATAATTGACAGCAGGACTGACTGCCGGAGGCCGTCTCAATTTACCAATTTGTTCGATTTGCAGTTGCTTGCCCGTGAAGTGGGCGCGCAATTGATGCAAATACGTCATCACGGCCAATTTGTCCGGCACCGCCAGCAGACTCATGTCGCGTGGCTCGATGACGCGTGGGATGCCCAGCGACTCGGCGGCGTCGAAGGCCGTGCGACAGTTGCCGACGACGTCGTGGGCCGACAACTTCGTCATATCTCTGTGGAGGAGAATTCCATTAATTAGCCACTGACGCAGACACAAGGATTGATTAATCGAAACTCACATCAGATGCGACTCGAAGTGATGGATGATCGCGCAGAAGGCCATGCCGTTGCGCCAACTGGTGGTCAGGTTGGTCACCTTCACATTGGGGTAGTCCTTGGTGACCTCCTTGCACCACTCGAGCAGGTCCTGGCCGGGCGTGTTCTCCTTCAGGATGATCTTCTCTACCGGCTTCGAGCTGTTGATGTTGCCGTTGTTGAAGGACGAGTTCACCGATAACAACGACGAGTTGTTGTTGCTGTTGCTATTGGTGTTGAGGTCGTTCTCGTAGCTCTTCTTCAGATTCAGCGGTTGCAGCTCAGCGCGCTTCTGATCGGATCGTTGTTGTTGCTGCTGCGAAGGTTGGTCTTGTGGCTTCACAACGCCGTTGGACTTCAGAGAAGTCTCCGTTCGGTCCTCGTTGGTGGTCAGAGAAGGCTCAGTTGCCGCCTTCTCTTCTGAACCAACCATCGATTTCGATAGAGATTCCTCCACCGAACTCTTCTTAACTTCAGCGGTCGAGTCCAGGGCTCCACCTTCCGACTCCTTCGACAACTCGTTGATCGAGTTGTCTGCAGACGACGGTGTTTCCGATTTTCCAAAGGAGTCCTTGAAATCGATGCTCTTGCGGACACTGTTGTGCAGCGATGCCTCAGCGGCGGGCTTCTTCTGCTCCACCGGTTTGCCAATCGGAGTCGAGGTGACGATCTTGGTGGCTGCAGACGTCATCTTCGTCTTCGGTTCCACGGCCTTCGCAGCGTCCGCCGGCTCCTCCACCATCGACCTATCAGCTTCCTTAGGAACTTTTGTTGCTGTCGTCATCGTCGCCATCGTCGTCGACTTGTTGCCGACACTCTCTGGCTGCGGTTCGTGGTGAGGTTGTTGAATCGGTTGCGCTGCACTCGGGGTTTTCAGCAACTCGTCGTCTGCTGCTTGTTTATCTAATTCGAGTTCGAAATTGAGGCGGTTAACTTCGGCCAATGGAGTTGGATCTTCGGATAATGAAGGTACTACAAGGTGTGTACGAAGGGCCAACAACAACAACAACATCAACATCAACATCAACGACAACAACAACAATTATAATACAACAACAGAGTAACATAGTACAAACGCATTAACACGTAACAGTGTAGGAGGAAGGAAATGTTGATTGATTTACACGAGGTGAGAGTGGAAGGAACAGAAAAGGAAGAGAGAACAAACATGGAAATGGTCAGTAACTACATTCAAATATGCACATTATTTATGGATATACTATAATTATCGTTATGATACTGTATACTAATATTAACACTAAATACATAAATCAATAATGTTCTACACTAGGAATATATTATGGTTTGGGGTATGTGAAGGAACTTCTTCAACCGACAAGAGGATGAGTATTACAACATATAATCATGGGGTTTCAATACGATATACACATGAAGACCTAACTTTCTAATGCTAATCTAAAAACGTCCATAGTCCATAAACAAACATCGCAACGACCATAAGTGGAACACAAACATGGCCTGAACAGTGAACTCTTGCTTACCACTCAGAGGCGTCGGTAGATCGATGCACCCATTGAGACTCGATGTCATCTGCTCCAGCTGTTGTGTGAAGTCGAACAGATGGTCCGATATGTCGCCGGAACTTTCCAGGTCGGGGATGTCCTCGAGGTCATCGAGCGGCGCCACGTCGCAGTTGTTGTTCACAGACATGAGCGACACCACGCTCTGCATGTCCTCGTCGCTGCGGGAGCAAAAACACACAGATGGTCAGTAAAAAGAGGTTCCAAGAGGCGTTGATCCAAGACAAGGTACTCACGTGGCTTTGCCCTCGCGCAAGAACACACAGCTGATGGTCAGCTCCAGGTCGGCGGAGGTGATTTTTCGCGAGACCGGCTTCAGGTTCAGCGTGAAGCTCTGCTGGGTCGATTCGATACTCGCGTACTTCCGCATGTTGATGCTGGCCGAGGCCAAGACGCGCTTCTTGCCCATGGGCGTGATCTGTGGGCGAGACGGGAAAAAAGGAAAACAAGGAATTTTAGTAAAATCTTCACTCATTTTATAGATTCGAATTGATGGGATTGTCGGGGAAGTTATTTGCACGCGTCGCACATTCGGGGGCGCTGTCTCTGGTGACCGTTGAAAAGTCAAGGGAATCCATATTCGTTCGTCCGGCCGGGTCGCAGTCGTCGTCACATGCCGGGGCGCATGTCTTCGATTAATATATTCGGCGGAAGCCACAGGGAGCTTCGCTTTCGAGAACTTCGCCATTGTAGTACGTGACTTTGGCGTCGGAAGAGACGCGGATTTATTCATTGGAAAATTTTATTGCAATGGATACAACTCACTCTTTCTCACTCTCTCTCTCTTTCTCTATCCCCAAGTCTTTCTCTTTCCCTCTTTCTTTCACTCTCTCTGTCTCCTTAAGCGGTTTTATTAAACGCTCCCACAATTGCGATTACGATTGGAAACCCTTGTTTATTATCATGGATATAGTTTTCTTTGGTATGTTGGCCCAATGTTGTTGTTCTGGCTTTCTGGGTCTATATTTATCTCGGTGACCCATTTACATTTGAAATTAATTTCCACTTATTGCAACGCAAGTTCGCCACGTTATGAATAATCATGAGTTTCGCGTGCAATAAATGTAAATTAAATTCAAATTTTGCTTTCAAATCGACAACGTCGTCGCCTGCAGAAGAGATTATTCTATCTTGTTGGCTGAATGGCTGTCTGTCTGAATGGCTGGCTATCTGTCTGGTTTATTTGCGGAAATGGAAGCTTTACAGTAGGCACGACCTGGGAATTCGGTTGGCCCCTTGGGACGTATGAGCATCGAGAGCAGTATCGATCGAGAAGGGAGGAAGTAGACTGTGAGTAAGTTCTGATAATGACAGCGGGGAAGTCTTGTAAAGTAGCAAGAAGGAAATTCCATGAACTACTTTTCAAGACTTTGACTTTGTCACGTTCATTAATTGGAGAAAAATGCGATACAATATTTTTATTTTTCCCAATCCCTTCCATCTTCCCATTTGGATTCGCTTATTATTGAATATCAGCGATAAAATTGTATTACTATGGTATTGTAAAACCCAGTGATTTCATAATTTTCCACTCTCCCACTGTAGTTTTTCCCGCCTTGCTTCTTTGTCGGGCATTTAGTGACCCATATTCAGCGCATATTTAACGGATCATACAGCTACAATAACAACAACTGCTCACCAAACTATAACAACAAGGGAGACAACAACAACTACGAAGACAACAACAACAACATTGCCATCGGCTGCGGCTCATTATGAAATTATGCGGATTCTGTGGTGTCGCCTCCGTCGTTGCCCGAGTCCCGACCGCTCGTTACAGAACCGCCGCCATCCACTGGCAGAATCGTGCCCGGAGGGATCCCTGCATAATGGTTGGGGTGGCCTAGTCCGCGAAATTGAATGGTTAAAACGACGTAATTAAAACGACATTCGAGACGACGGCAGATTATGGTATAAGGGGTGGCCACAAGAAGGGCCAAAATAGAATAACTATAGCGATACCGAAGTGAGAGGACAGTAAACCTCAAAAAGGTATAGAAAAGTAAAAAATAATGAGGTCGGGAAATCTCCAATTTCGCACAATTAATTGTTCATTCGGTCGAACGTCGTTCTGCAAGTCGAAAGAAGTAAGGTTCAATTTATTAATATCGGTCTTCATGGTTACCTTCAGCAGACTTCTATATCTCTCCCCCTATCTCACAGTGTCGTGCCCATTATATTCGAATAAATTATGCGGTTGGTGACAAACACTCCATCCCATTCCCCCTTCGACTAATCGGGCCGACCATAATTTTCACACCATCCTCCCATGCGGGTCTGGGTCTCTTTCCCTTTATTCCCTTCGTCGATGCCCACTGTCTGTTTGTGAAAAGCATTCGGACAGACAAGTCTGCAATTTTCGCATTTCAAACAAAGCCCCTTTGAAAATGGAACTGAATGGAGCTCGGGTATCGTTCAGTCTCGTTCTCGCCTCAATTGAGCCGCCTTTCAACGAACGTCCGTCCGTCCGTCCCAACGACTGAATGACTCGAGACTTGTGGGAGAGTCGAGAATTCGTGGCAAATTAAAGGGTTGACACCGCGTCCTCAACGACGCGCATAATCGCCGCAATCGAATCAATTCTGAAAACAACGAAAAGGTAAGAGCAATCATTTCCGCAGACGACTTTTACTTTCGACAACGGCAAAGTCGTAAATCTCGAAAGTGAGTTCAATTTAAATGTTGTCAGACGTCTCCGCCCCCCACTGCCCTTGCCGCTTGTCGCACTGGCACCATGTGCGACGCTCCGCCGCCTCCCACGCGACGACAGCGTCGAAAGTGAATGGGGCGGCATAAATTGGACGCATGTGCAACATTGTAGCGGATTCAATTTGAAACTGCTCCGCTCTTTTAATCAAATCAAAGCGATGTCGTCGGCGTGGTCGTCATCATCCTCCCACTGGCGGCACTTTCTTCACGATCCATCCCCCCTTTTGAAGTCACCACCGAGTCGAATAAAGTGGGATGAAGGCGAAAACTATGAGAGTGCATGAAACAAGGTCTTTGAAAAACGGAAGGAAAAGTCAGGAGGACCTCTCGCGATTATCAGAAGGGCCTTCGATCTCTGACACCACTCACAGGAGGGGACCGGGGGACCACGACCGACATGACCGATTGCATGATCGACTCCATTGGCCGCGACACAATTGAAGTTACTGTCATCGCTCACGAACCACAAGCGAAACCAAACAAGCGAATTTAATTAAGGCCCGGGTCCGCTCCGTTTTATGTCCTTTGATGCGTGCTTAGCGGCAAATTGATTCCCCCACCCTGCCGTGGGGCTTATGTTCTTGTTGCCAGGTCGTTTTCACGCTTTGCTTTTGTGTAAAATTATTGTCTCCGGCTGACACACGCTTCTCAAGGTTGATTAGTTCGTGTCCCGGCCATTTGTAATGAGTTGAGGCGTGCTCGAGGGACCCGGTCGTCATTGCGAGTGGAGGAATCAACGCTGACTCAGAGAGTTGCGCGATCGATGCGGGTTCGGGTTGAGGGGAAACCACTGCGGCAGCATACTCACGTCTTCGATGACGAACGTCCAGTCCTTGTCCTCGAGCTCGTGTGTCCGCGGGTCCTTGAAGAGCGTCACGGAGATGGCGTGGTTGTCGGGCACCGGCCACGAGATGTGTCCGACCAGCGGGTTCATCATGTCCGGCTCCCAGGGCAACGGGGCCGAGGCCACGCGTCGCGACCGCCGCGTCCACACGACCGAGAGGTTGGAGGGCCGCCTGCAAGGAGAGAGAGAGAAAATGAAAACACATGAAAAGGATTTACGAATTTAATGCCTCATAAAGGGGAGACTTGTCGATGTATTCTTTGAGGACCACGAGAGATGGGCTCATTAAAACTTCGTTCTTGGCCAAGGACCCAGCTCTCGTTGGCATCTCCAGGGGCTCGCTTCACACTTGGCGAGGCGAGATATGATAGCTAAGAAAAGCAATGTGTGAGTGTGCGTATCCTGGGGTGCCGAAGGACATAAAAGGAACGGACGGAAGCTGCCACCGCAGAGAAGATATGCGAGGGTGTGAGTGGAGCTGAAACCTAAACGAACCCGGTTCATCGTGAGCTAAAGCCTCAAGGATAACGTTTATGATTGCTCAGCGCTCGGTACTCAGCAGCCGAGTCGAGAGGCGAGGGCGAGAGGGGTCGACAACTTTCGCCTTTTGCTCCGTTTCGAACGTTGCCAGATGAAAGTAGGTCAACATTTTACTTTCATTCCGAGAGAAAAGCAAACAAAATACACAAACATGAAACGTAAACGTAAAATGGATGCAACATCGTGGAAGGATGTGCGGCGGATACGTAATAAAAGCAGAGTTTATTTCGAGTTTTCTTCCACTGGCGACGGCGAAGCGATCGCTCAGCACAGCCATCAAATATTAACGGGCAATTTCTACCCATCTCGGACGCAGCTTCCCTGTTCAAATTCGCAGTTCTTTTGAAGACAACATTCCACCTCTATAAAAAAATGAAGAAAAGCTCGGGGTTGTTAAAACCATCGTCATCATCATTTTATTTCCTCTTTGACATGTCTATTACTGTCCTATCGCTGAGGCCATTATTTCTGGATTCTTTTTTTGCTCTGCTCCTTTTGAAAATAATAAATGGGGATCAGTTATTTCTCCGTCAACTGACCACCCAGAAGGATCTGTTTCTTTAGAAACCTCTCTGTGCACATACGCTAATACAATGTTTGCCATGGTCCTTTAATTCCGTTCGTGATGGATGAGCATTCGTGTGCAATCCTAGACCTCGTGAGTGGGTGAGAGGCGGCGACACTGTGAGGATGATGAGTCTCGGGTTACAGGCTTCATGACTACCCCAATATTTTCCCAGATCAGTCAGGTTCTTCGCCAAACAAAGGATCAATATTTCGCAAAGAATCGTGGGATGAAGAGAGAGAGAGGATAACGAGAGGCGGAAGAGAATCGTGCACAATGGGAGAACCTGCAGAGAACAAAGGACGAGCAGACAACTTTCCTGATGAGCACAAAGTATCCAGATGAGTCTCGGTTTACTCCGGGATCAACGAACGGCCTGAGGGGGTGGGACGAAATCCCTTTCCGGCTCAACGGACTTCCTTTTATTGTTCTGCTGCCGGTTGCCAGCAGAAGCAGGAAGAAAACAACACCAAGAACTGTAACAAAAAGCTATTATAATTTCTGCAGTGAGTCACGATGCAGCAAACTGCGGCACAGCCTGATGCTGGGTTTTGTTTTCGTTTTCGTTGCAGCTCAGATTGCGCTCCGAACGAGTTCCAGCCACAGGAAGCAGCAACTGCAACAACATCGTCATCGCTAATCAGCAACATGCGGAGAACAGCAATGGCCAGAGATTGTTGCTGTTTCCACGAGACGATAGCGGACTTCAAAGAGGTATAAGAAACGACTGGAGGAGGTGATAAAACATAGGAAGAGAGGGAGAAAGAGAGAGGCAGAATGGAAGAGGGTGGCGGTTGTTCTCATGAGGGAAATCACATTGTTTTAGTATTGTTGGTTGTTATTGTATAAATTGCAATTCCAACTGGCGATGTTTCATCATAATTAATCCAACAACAAAAGCGAGTTCAAAGCTCTGGTTGTGTACAAAAACACACAAAAAAAAGAAAAGCAAAAGCAGCAGCAATTGAATTGATGCGTGACTGTTGTAAAGTGCATGCATCGTTCCGCAAACACTTGTTTTGCTCCTCCTTCATCTTTCTCCTCCTCCTCGGTTTCAATCACCGCACGCATTTCTCGAGGAGCATCCACAAGAATCCACAGAATCTGCATCTGCCCCTTGTCCGCGGATGCATTCGAAGGGCGGGATCTTGTTGTTGGAAGCTTCTTCTTGCCCCCAAGTGAATTCTGTTCAAAAACACTTCGATTCGATGTTGTTCTTTCTTTCGAAATCCACTTCGAAGATTACTCGACTCGTGGGCTTTTCCTCGGTTCGATGAATTCCCACTCGTTTGCCTCTCGTCGCTCCTCTTCTCCTCGGCCACTTATTTGTCTTCCGACGGCTGGGCTCGTTGCCAAAAATAATCAGTCAACGTTTGCTCTTCAATTAGGAAATCATTGGATCCGGCCCTCGCGTGTGGCTCGTAGAGGCAGAAGAAATAACAAAATAACAACAACAACAACGACAGCAAGCAACAACAACAGTCGTCGGACGGTCAAGATCACTTCTAACATAAGATACACTGAGAGAAAATCAATAGAAAGGAAGGAAACCGTCAACTCCTCACTTTAATCCAACTCTGGAAACTCGTCAATTTTTATTGGTTTCAATTGGATGGATGGTTTCTTGGTCGATGTGGGGACTTTTTTACCGTGTACCACATCACCTCCCTTCCTTGTCACTTGCCAATGGGTGCGACATCAATAATTGAAGACACGTTACCAACTGATGTTGGCAACTTTGCCAAGGATTGACTCTGACGTGGAAATCAATTTGTCGTCGATAAGCTCACGAAGGACTGACTGACGGACATACATGTACATGGATAGTTAGATATCGAGACGTGTGACAGGATAATTTTCTCGTTTAAGAAGGAAAGAATAATTGCATGAACAGCGAATGTAAATTGGAATAGGTCATGCACGGAAGCGAAGTGAAGAAAAGATGGGAACGAGAGAATAGCGATTATTGAATTTAGTAATAATTTAATACAATGAATGTCGGCATATCGGACTGAATACGTCATAAAGAAGGCCTTTATGTGCTGTAGATTATAGAAAGTATAAAGAAAGACGACCAGAAAATGACGACCCATAAAACTTCAGTTCATTTCAGCTGAACAAAGTTGAACTTTGTACAGGAAAATGATATAAGAAATTGCGCATGACGAAATGAAATGCAAATATTGCATATTCTATATATTTTACATGTAGAAAAAACAATAAGTCGAATAAAAACCTATTTTGTTGATGTCGATGTTTTTATTTGAGAAGTTACAGCATTGTTTTCAATTGCTTCGACGAACTTCGGATTGTTCTTCGAACGGAGTTCAACGTTGGCGACATTCAATGCTGCAACGATCAGCGAACGCTTGATGTTGCTTGCTGTTTGTAGACACCGTTACACCGTCTCAGTGTTCAATGTAAACAACATGCAAATACGTCTCACACTGAATACGGAAAGCGGAAAACTGAGTTCCGGAAACAGTGGCGTGTGCCAAAAATGCGACAGGAAACGGCCGAGCGAGAAAAATGTAAAATTAAAAGCTGTCTCTGTCCATGTGAGTGAGATTATCACGGCAATGGGAACCGCCACTGTCAGATTCGATAGTTTGTTTTCTTTGATTATTGTTTATCCGCTAAGTTATGATTTGTTTTGATTTCTCCCCCCCACCGTCCGTTGTTTTGTGTCGGTGACACTCGGCCTGTTGTCGTATTTTATTCTGTGTGTCATTAATTTCTGCGCCATTGTCTGCCCGTCGTCGTCTTGGTCCAAAGTCACGGTCTCTGCTCCTCCGACTGTCGGCGCCACCGAAGCGAGCGCACTATGAATGGGCCCATAGACCAATAGTCAATGATGTGTGAGTATTTATTTTTTGTGTGTGTGTGTATTGCGTCGGTGAAACTCAACAAGTTGCATCATCGAACGCAGAGCGGGGAGACGTTGAGTCGATGACAGCGATGATTTTCAATCGAAATCGTGAAGGGTACAAAAATTTAAAGTTAATGTCGAGCGAACACGAAAACAGTGAAAATTGAATTGAAGACGGTGCAGAGGCGAAGAAGTAATCAGCTCACGAGATCATGGGACAGTAAAACGTCATCGGAAAGCAATCTTTGCAAAAGGGCCAATCTAAAAGTAATCCCAGCAATAAAACACAAAAAACCTAAAAAAACGATAAAAGTGGAAAAGATAAAGGAAATTCCAATACAATGTGGTAGAGAGAAGGAATCCCACCGACTCGAGGAAGACCAATGAGAATGGAGCAGAAAGTACTTGAAGGAATCAGAACCAGAAACAACTTCTTCAATCACTAATGAAAAACAGCCAAACACTTAAGATAGATAAATGGACGCCAGAGATAAGTTGCTCAAGTGGTAACCCGACCCCCTACTCCACGCTCCGCCGAGCTCATCGCCCTCCCCGGGACCATCAGGGAAATTGGAAATTGGGTTCGACTTGCGACGATGATGGGGTAGGGCCACAAATCGAGGGAACAGCGGGCGAGGAGCGAAGGAGGAATTAAAAAGTAATGTGTTTGCGAAGCGATATTCCATGACATCGATGACGACGACGAAGAAAATCGATACCGGTCCCAGAGGAAGGACGGAAGGAAAGGTGGGGACCCATCGTACTATGACTCTAGCTCTAGTGACTAGTGAGCAGCATATCAGTGTTGGAGAACGCGACCACGACCACCGTTCGTTATCAACCGAGGAGAAGGAGGAGGAGGAGGAGCAGGTGGGGGGAAAGCAAATAGAATAAAATAATATCAAACATAATATTTAAAGAGCGATAACAGAACGTGCAGGGGATTGCGAAAGCATTTTCAAAACTAGAAGACTTTGTTTTCGTCGAGATGTTGACAGGGACAAGAGATAAATTTAATACTTCCGAAGAAAGGGGCTCGAGTTTGTAGTGTGTCTTGGTATTATGGATCCATTCCATTGAATTAAAAAGAAATCGATAAAACTCATTCGGTCGGGTGTCGCAGAAGGCAGATGTGGTGGGTAAATATCAGAACCCGACAAAAACCAACATTTGTCGGATAGACCGAGAGACAGCTGTATGAAGTTATATGTGTATATATTGAGGGAAAGAGAGAGAGGGAGAGAGAGAGACACGCAAAGCAAAGCTACGGAGAGTCGAATGCAATTTTCCCTGCCTTCGGAGAGAAGTCGCAATTAATCGTATTTTTCGCCGTCGTCCGTGAAGCATGAAGTCGATCGGGTGTGAAGGAGGTGAAGGAGGAGGGCGCGAGCGGTGAATTTATGCCGGTGGCGCAATTATGGCAAAATCGTGGATAATTACACACACATAGACAGAAAAAACAAGTATTCGATTGGATAGAAGGAAAGAGAGAGACATGCGGGCTGGTGTATAAATGTTCGAGGACGAATATAAGGACATGAAGTCGGTTATGATAAGGAAGTAAAAACCTTTGTGGAATATTACTACCATTTACTCACTAAGAACAAAATCAGTTCTATATTGACTTCATATCGGAAACCCAAATACATTTTGAAGTTCAGGTTATGCTAAATCAACCGAGGCACTGAGAAAACTTGATAAAAGGCAATGAAATGACCCACAGAGTACTGCATTTATGACCTAATCAGAGGAGTAGGTTCTCGTTTTTCGGGTCAAAACCCAGCAAATGTAGAGAACTTTCCAGTCAACCAATGTTCATTTAACCGTGTCATCAGTCGATGTTGAATCCCTGGTTCCCCACACACACACTCTCAGTCATTTAACTGGCTCCACTACCAACAGACATGAAAAGAGCGACAGAGAGAGAGAGAGGTAAATGTAACCCCCAAATGGCTCTCAAAATTACGCCGGTTGCTTTTCATGGCTCGCCTCGAACCACGCCTCCACCGCTAACTCGCTCACAAGGGAACTATTTAAACACACTCGCCGGAAGAATCGAACTACCCCATGCAACCGACGCCAACACTAAGTAAAGAACAAGGCGAAGGACCCGGGCCTTGGGCACAGGACTCGTGCAGAGGTTCGGTTGGCTTCTGGACCTTCAGGCTGGCGCCATTAGCACTTTTCAAATGTCAATAACATTAGGAGAGAAGGGCTTGCGGGCCGACACCACCTACGCCACTGACGCCCACCCCCGAGAATCGATTTCCCGAACCCTCGAGTCGACAAAGGGTACGATGCGTGCACCCATTGCTCTCCGGTGTTTGTTGTTTTCGCTGAGAAATCCTTGAGCGACGACAGTGTTCGACATGCAGGCCCGGCGGAGTGGAAGGCAAGAAAAATAGCAAAATCGATCCAATTCGGATGGGAGAATGTGCGCCTCTGTGATAGGTGGTGAAATATCGCTACTGAACGTGTCCTTGGGTCGAAGGATATGCGGGAAGGAAATTGTCGCCCCCACTCTAAATTAAGCGTATTACATTGAGCTGCAGGGGCGAAGAAAAGCTTCGTGCGAGGGCGAACACTCGAAGGAATGGAGGAAATATTTCATGGTCACGCGCCGCCGACAAAAGACGTTAGAGAAAATCCTCACAGAGGACGAGTGAAGGATGTGAAGCGGTTCAGGGACATTTGCATAAATTTCCCTCAGTCAACTTCAGATGTTGTTAGCGTCAACTCGAGGAAATAATGTGTCTAAATTTCTGCAGACGAAGGACGAGTTTTAATTAAAATCGACATTAAACAGAATGCCTGCTGTAATAGAAATTTTCGCAATAACAAGAACCACATTAGGTTGTAACTAATTTATGTGTTTGTTTTGTCTTACATGTCTGTGTTTGCAATAAACAAACTAATTCCAACGAATGATTGCCTTAGATTAGATATTGCTGCAGCGATTGCGCAATGTCCTTGTTTTCCTTGAATATATGTGTATCCAAGTTTATTCATGTCATTCTTTTATATGTCGCAAGTTTTTGTTTTCGTTCAAACTGTTTTTCGATACAAAAACAAGAAATTTGCTTCTAGCCAAAAGTCAGAAACAATAAGATTTGGGTGTCATCAAGGACAAGAGATGGAGAGAATGAAGGACATAATGTTTTTAATATCACATTGTTGTAAATATAACTTGATTAAGAGATGATAAGAGAACGTGAAGCATAGTGAAATCAGTTTATAAAGATGAAGGAATTCATATTGATTTTCTACTCGAATAGAACTAGATATGATTGTTATAGGAGAAATATTCATAGTTATTCATATGATTTAATTCAAGACTTTACAATTTAAATACAATTAAAACATCACATAATACTAAACACAGATTATGTCTTTCAGCATTTCCTCTATACAACATTTGAAAAGGAATTCCCGGCTCGACAGATAATTTCCTTGCTCTCTGACATAATATCAGAGACTGCGTCGTCCAGGAAATCTGTTTAATGTAATCCGCAACAAAGTCGCAGGAGACGGTGAGAGTGAGAAACAGACTAGCGAAGAGCAAAGGAATAGACCACAAAAATGCCCTTTGAGAAAGTAATTTCATTGAAAGCGTAGCGTGTGTTTTTCAGCACTTTTGCTCCGCATATCATTAACGCCTGCTCGGAGCAAAGTTTTGACGTGCGTCTGCACAGCCTCCGCAACGAGATTCCGCCACAAATGGCCAGAGGTGAGGGGGGGAGAAGTTGGGGTTTTCCAACAACGCGAACGAATTTTCCAGCCATTTGCTGCATCAGGCTGTAATTGAATTTAAAGCGTTTGTAGTTGTTGTTGGCTGCGTCTGGTGTCGGGCGAACGAAACGAAACGATACGAAACGACACGACGTCGTCTTGTCTGTTGGGACCTCTCCTTGTTCTTGTTGCTGTTGTTTTTCTTATTGTACGTGCTGTAATGCACAAGTTTGGAGCAGGTTCCCGTTGCCAAATGAGACGCGGGCGATCGGGGTGCCAATGATTGAGAGTGCGGAAGTTCGAGTTCTACTTTCGAGAAGACTTCAGTTCTCCTTTGTTTGCCCGATGTCAGTGAGTGATATATGGCTGATTTTCACAGTGGCGAGAGGGAGTCGCAGAGAGAGAGAGAGAGAGCGAGGGCGCAGTAATCAGAGGGGTGGCCCAATGACTTCGTCTAATTGTTCGATCCCGAAGTAGAGCGTATCTAAATATTCATGGTACTGACTTCCTCTGGCTCCATCTCTTCTTGTTTCCCACGAATGCGTTTTCACAATAGCGAATTAATTACTCACCCTCGGTGAAATTTGCATAAATGGAAGGCACAAAGTTAAATCCCAGAAGAGAAACAAATTATACCGAAAAACTACGACGAGTTTAAGATCGATTGGTATTAAGATTAGATCTGAATATCAGGCATGTTCTCAAAAGAAGAAATTTCTCTGAATAGGAATTGTTTACATAAAACCCAGAAACTTAATATTCTCTAGAGGAGAATACACAAAATTTCATTCAGATGGCATGTTAAAAATAGTCTAAGAAAAATTAGGAAGAACAAAGTAAATTGTGAGGATAGCTCCACGAATAATCCCATAGGTTATTGTCGTATGACACATGCAAAACACGAAGGCCTCGAAGTGCACAAAAAACACAAAATCCCAAACACATTTGACCAACTGACATCCATTGAATGTGCCCTGGAGTGAAGGACTAGGGGAAGCTGTCCCAAAACGAGGACAATACAATGTTTGTTATCTGTAAACTCCGGAGCTGTGGAAAATACCGGAGGCGAGGGGTCCAGCGAGAACATCAGAGACCGACAAATAGTTTTTCGCATAAATTAAATGTAAACACGTGTTGTTCTTGTGTGTTTTCTTCTGCTTGTTTCTTGTTTCGAGAGCCAGAGTGTATTTTTAGCATTCAGTGAGATTTTAAGAGATTCGAATGGCCTCAAAGAGACGAGTTGCTGAGAGAGGAGGGCCAACGAGAATTGGAGCCATCTCTCTCTCGATGGACGTTTTTCTCACGCACCTCGGGGTTTCGTTGACCTCTCCTCCGGCGCCTTTGAAATTGTTTGGATTCTGATTTCGTATAAAAATTCTTGCGCCAAGGTGTGAGGTGCCACCAGACGTAGGTCGTGGCGTGCGGCGTAAATGGAGGCAAGTGTAATAAACGGAGGCGGGGATGCGATTCAAATAAACAATTCTCAATGGGCTCAGTCGATAGTTTTATTGGCGTGTATATTATAAAATGAATTTCTAATTGTTATTTTGGCAT
>CM029562.1:11287169-11453858 GCA_017309665.1 Coelopa frigida
ATACCCATGGACTACACCATTTTAGGCCTATTCAACGTCAGCAGAAGAATGACCTTCTCCGTATTCTGCTCTACGCTCATCCACTCTGTTCTGTTGATGCAGTACGATTACATGTACTTCTCGTAGTTGTATTATAGTAAATCACATGAAATAAAAGATAAAATTTGTGTGTATGTTTTTCATATTCATTTCTTTACTGAAAAAGTCCCTTCAGTATGTTTATTTTCGATAATAATTGTTGTCACCAATTTAATTTATTGATGTGATGTCGACAAGAGAACATTGCTTAATATTTACACATAAGTAGCTGAGTATTTGAAGGTGTAAACATACCAGCGGACTTTGTTGTGTCATTGTGAGAGGCATGTCCTTCGTTAGGTCACACCGGGTTATCGTCCTTTTCATCTATTTCGTTTCAGGACTTCTTGGCATTCTGACGCTGCGCTACGATGTCAAAAGTCGGCGGATCTATAAATATAAGCTTTTCGTGTACTACGGGATGGTAGCCCTCGTTCCCTGGTGGTTATATGAAAAGAAGTGTGTGGCAATTGCAATGAAATAATAAGCAACAATATGTTTCTCGTGCAGTGCGACTTGTTCTCCATGCAATTGCAGAAGTAGAGGTTGTCAATGCTAATTTCTGGTATGATGAGGTTGGACCGGAAGGCGGCGTTTCTATCCATATAATTGTATATACCTATTGTTTGAATATACACTGGAGACAATCTGTACATTGAATCAAAAGAAATCCTTTCATTTAATTAACCTATCTTCTACAATCCAATAAGCAGGTTCTACTGCAATTCATGATTTATTCAGGAGCCCAACAAATCGATAGTAAGCTCTCTGCCAGAAAAGCACTGTCCGGTCATCATTGTGGACATGTGGTTCGCAGAATGAACCTCGGCAGAATTACTCGCGCCATCACAGTTTTCAATTACTACCAGGCTTTGTTCCTCGGGATTGTGACATTGCGCTTCGATGCCAAAACCCAGCGTCTGCATGCGCCGAAGGTTCTCGTCGTCTACGCCTTGGCCGTCCACATCCTGGTGCTGGTTTTCTTGCCATGGGCCCTCGACGTGTTCTCCCACTACGACGGCTACTACGAGAACGACTTCGTCCTGATGATGGCGGACCAGATGGTCGGCGTATTGTGGGCCGTAGTGTGCGTGGTCGCCATTGGCTTGCGATGGCGCCACCATCGACTACTACAACAGATCACTACGGAATGGTTCCAACTGGATCGGAAATATTTCGGCCAGTTGGCCTGTGAAAACTCGCAAATCGAGAGGAAATTCAATGTGATTCTGTGCTCCAAGTTCGTGACTATGATATGTCAAACGATCCTCAGCGTGTCCAGTATGTTTCTCTATACCAGAGACATGGAGCCAATCGCCTACGTTTTGACATGCTACGTCTCCTTCGGGCAGAATATCGTTCACGGCATCGTGTTCCACTACTTCTTCGGGCTGTGGTCGTGCTCCAAGAACTTTCATCTCTTGAACAGCCAGCTTCTGGAAGTCCACTCGTCCCTGGAGCATCTGAGGAGTTGCCGAGACCTGGTGAAGGAAGGTGGCTCCCTTCGACAGCACCTGCTTGACTCTTTGGCAGCCGAGGTGGATGTAATAGCTGGAGTTCACTCTCAGGTGGTGAACTTGGTACTCAGCTTCAACGAGTGCTCCGAATGGCAGGTTCTGCCTGCCCTGTTCACATTTATGATGGACATTATACTTAGCTCCGTCTTCATCATCCTCTTGGCACTCGGCTTCTTCAGCGAACATCTTTCCAAAACCATTTTCACGGCCACATTCCCGATGTTTCTGCTGGACTTCTACCTCATATACTGGATGGGCGATGCGACCGCGACGGCCTTTGCCGAATCGGCGCACACACTGAGGATGTTTTCAGACTTCCCGCCGGAGGGTCGAGTGATGGAGAGAAGTGTGAGTGCTGCTGTATCACCTTCCAAAGAGTATGAAGAATTAACATTTTATATTTTCCCCCAGATTGAATCGTTCTCCATGCAGCTTCTTCGACGGAGACTAACGATGCTGATCGGCGGGATGGTTACTTTGGACCGAAGGTCGATATTCGTCCTAGCAAGCTTCATCCTGCAGCAAGTGATTATCCTTCTCCAGTTCGACTTGGAGGACCGACCGTGGTAAACCAATCCAATCCAATGAGTGAAGCCTCAGTACAGTTTTTGAAATTCCTTTCAGACTGAAGAAAGATTCAATTTCTTAGGTTGACATGTGCCTAGAAACTATTGAACTCATCGTCTATAAAGAATACCTTTGCCTCCTTTGACGTCATTAAGATATACGAAATTAGAAGTAGATATCAATTAGTCGATTAGAATAAAATTATCTCTCTCCTATCGATGGTCATTAGAATAAACTGAGTAGAGTTCGGTGAACGAACCGCGATTGCGGGGTCTTGTCCACAACTTCGTCTGAAGTTTAGTGTCTGCACCATCATGGGTCGTCGCGTTCACTTCATTCTTCTATTCAATTACTATTACTCCATTCTCAATGGAGCTCTGCCTATCGCCTACAACGCTCGTACTATGCGTGGCGAGAAGAAGACGTGGGTCACTGTGGCCTGTCTCATCAGCAACCTGTTCAGCATCGCGGTGGTGCCACAGCTGTTCATTCACAAGATGATGCACTTGTCGTGGGTCGATTCGCCCGGTCTTCGGGATGTGGTCTTTTTGATCACCGACATCCTGAAGTTCATGGCCGTCATGGTAACGCTGGGTCTCAACTGGAGGAACCGTGACGAGATGGTGGACGGAGTGAACAGATATCTGCAGCTGCAGAAGAACTACATACTCAAGTTCAAGGTATAACTCATGATTTTCCTCCCACCTATGAATAAGACGCTTGTATTATTCTATTCTTTGCAGAATAGTGAAGCGAGGAATTTCGAGTCAGCCATCGTTTTGAAATTCCTCACCAGCCTTACCTCGGAAATTTTCTTGTGGCTCCTATACATGAATATGTTCTGGAAGAACTCAAACTACATGGATCTGCTGATGGTCACAATCGTGACCTTATTTTTCAACATACTGGCCCAAGTGATAAACAGAGCCTACTTTGTGATCGTCAATGTGAATCTAATGCTGGGAAACTTGCACGACGAGCTGGTTTCCATCCTGAGCGCCGTCGATCGCCTGCAACTGGAACTTCCACGTCAGCCCACCTTTGGAAAGCAGTGCCGTCGGTTGAGCGATCGTCTCAAGAATCTGGCTGTGATCTACTCCAAGTTGATCCGGGCGACGAACTTCCTGATAAAGCAGCACCAACTGCAGGGCCTGGTCATCCTACTGAACATGTACCTTACCGACGTCGCTACGCTGTACAACACTTACACATTCATCACGCGTGACTCCCAACTGCTGAGCACCTTCGATCTAATCATAATGACATTGACCGCGATATTTTACTACACAGACCTTTTGGTCTTCGTCAAGAATATGCTCCTCATGTATGAGACCTACGAAAAGAGTCTGAGTCTCCTTTTCCACCGGACAAACTTCTCGCAGCTGCCGGCACCCTTGGATCGCAGTGTATGTTGAAGTATTCTATATTGTATCAACACAGTTAATCAGAAGCTATCTTGCAGTTCGAGCAGCTCTACTTCCAGCTGTCTATGGATTCACTGGATTCAAGTGTTTGCGGCCTCTTTATATTTAACAAATCCATGGGATTCGCAGTGGGTGCATCCGTTCTTCAGCACAGCATATTCCTCATACAACACGATATGGGTTGGTTGAGAAGCAAGAAATCCATATGAATTAACCAAGAACTTATTCTTCTTTTTACTATACCTTTTTTCATACTGTGTACTGTGTCATTTTCATGTTGTTAAAAACAAGATACATATGTATATCGAAATTCAAATGTGTTCTCAAAACAATCCATGGCGAGCAAGAAATACTCATGAAAAAATACTCTAGCTATTGATGGCATTGATCTAACATCAGCAGTGCATTATTCTATTATTGGCATTACAAGATAACTCTTTCGCACGTCTCAATAATATTTTTTGTTCTTCTAATACTCGACTCCAATTGAATAAATCATTTACGTTGTGAATGAGCAGCACCCAAGAGGGACAGAAGTGATGGCACCCAAGTTATCCGACAAGTTAAAGGAAAGGGAAATACCTCAACCACCAGGAGTTCGGCTAAAAATAAACAAAAAACTTCAATTTGCGCGCCTTGCTTTGGCAACCTCCCACGCAATAAATCAAAATCTGTGGAAGCAGAGTTATGGATGTGACGTGGTGGATATGATGGAGATTTCAAAGTATTTAAATTTAAAATTGAAATATGTCTTATTGAAAATTGTTTGGTTGTTGTTTCAAGATTGTAATTTGAATAAAGAAATTCTGCAGCGTCTCGAATTTTACGAAGAGAATTTCTTTTCAAATATGATAGATATAATTTAATTATATTGCTCCTCTACTTCATCACTTAATAATTCTTATTAGAGAATGTTTAAATGTCTGGTTTCTTTGCTATTTGAATAATTTTATTGAAATTTCATAAATTAATTCAATGCGTTCTCAATGCTGAATGTCTGGTTATGTGAGATTTTGTTGTTGTTAAAGGTTTTAAATTATTCAATTGCTAAATTATCCTATCATGGTCGCGTTGCAGTCAAGACAAATGTTTCCATAAATGATTATACACTTTTCTCTCTTATGAAGCCAAACTATATTTAGGTTTCGTAGTTTCAGACAGTCGCTGTATTGTAAGGTTATTATTTGAATATAATCTGTACTTTCGGCGCCCCTGCACCAAGCTCTTTGAAAGCTCTCAAAGCTCCGGATTGCTTGGATTGTGTCCACACTATGACCTGAGGCGATAGCTTGGATTTTGTTCAACTGTGAGTCGCATCAGCACAGGATGATGCGATTCAGTTCTGGACAAAAACATGGGAATATAATACAAATACAATGTAAAAATATAAATCATTTGTAACTCTATAATAATTTTTATCGTAATAACGTATGTGGTAATTTCAATTGGCTTCAATAATATTTTATAATATTCAATTCCATTGATTGAATGTTGCCTTTGATGACAATCATCTAACTGGCTTCCAATCAGTCATATTTAATATTTCTGGACCAAGAAGCAGTAATAATGTCCTTTCATATTTCTTCGGTAATTGGTTTTCTTCAAGGCAGCACTAGAACAAAAATAGTCGTATAGTAATACATCCTGACCATTAGTCTCCCTGCCCAAAATTCGAGGCACGAGCACTCCCAGGCTGATGAAGTCGATGCATGTTATTAGCCATGTTTTAACTCAACCGAGCTGCACCCAAATCGAATTTAAATGTTCAGTCGTCCGCCCGCCAATTTAGAGAGTCATGCAGCAGGGGATGGGAGTCGAGGGTCGTCGGTTGCCACGCGAAGTCATTTCCATTTGAGACAATTGCGGCCATCTTTTGACCCATATTTAATGCCAATTGCAATATGAGGAGTGGAAAATCGAAAACGTCTTACGGTTGCTGCGATGGCGGGTTTCGTTCCCCTCGCCCTCTCCAACTTCCGGTTCGCCACGGAGCGGTAATGAAAGTGCAAAATATATGAAATCATTTGCGGGAAATTTCCATTTTTTAAGCTTAAGTGAGAGTGAACACCAACAACATCTATCAAATCATACAAATCAAATAAAAATAAAAATCAAAAAGGGAAAATCATGAAAACAATGAACGACATAGAAAAAATTCCATTAAAATAATTGAAGTGTCCGTCCGTGCGTCTGTCGGTCGAATCGTCCCGGTGTTCGTCATACGAGCAGCAATTGCGGTTTAATAAATGAACCACGGCAATTATAGGGCAGCTCTGGTCACTTAGAGAGAGAGAGAGAGGATGCTTGCAATCTTGCACAGTGGGCCGAAGTCATTGGCAAAAATATAATGATCGATTGCATGATAGTAATTTAGGTATAACTTTTGGCAGATATTCTGAATGAAAACAATTCATATAAGAATAATTTTATTATAATTTAAATTTGTAAATTTCAAGGTTAAACTTGGGAATTTAGGAGTCAAACTACGGCTATTACTCATATTTTTATATATAATATAATTCGATTATAATTCGAAATAACAAGCAATTTGAAGAATATTGTATAAAAAAATCATAAAAAACGCAAAAAAATATATGCATATATTGAACTAAAAAGGACAGAATAAAATAATTTTAAAAATCTAAATTTTGATATTCTCAATTTAACCACATATCACATAAATATATAAACTATACATTTAGACCATTTATGTTTTTATGATTCTATTTATTTTTATTTATTTAATGCAAGAAATAAAGCGATGAATCACTATATTACTAATTTTATGGGGGAACTAGTTACAAGACCTTCAGCTTTTAATGATTTCAGAAAAGTTGTTTTCTACATAAACAAAGTCAGAAAAGAAAAACGTATTTCAGATTGCGTTGGTTTGCTTTGCGTCGGCTTTCTCCGGGTCTGGGGTCGGAGTGTTAAGCATTTGTCCCATTGTATTCTGTCCTGGGGCGAACATGACCAATTGGCTCTGACAGAATATTACGCACACTCCTTTTTCGACATCCCGATGGGTTAACCCAGATTTCAGTACTCGAACGGGGGTGAAATTGATGCGAGGGACGCGCCCAGACTGCACAGCGGGCCACCGCCCGGAAACCGCTATTGACCCTCATTGCAAAACCGATTTGGCCAAATTAAAAGCAACGGCCGACCGACCGCCACCCGCTGTGACGCCGCTGGTGTTTGTCAACAACTAGCGGGGTTGCGGCTGTGGGGCTAGAACGGGAGGAGAATTTATTTCTCTACCTCTAGACTTGCAATTAAAACTCTCCTGCTTGCTCGGATCGCTAGCAAGCGGTCGTCCGAGCGGTGAAACGTCGTCCTGGGTCCGAAAACATGTGTTTGTGTTCCAACTGGACGAAGTTATGAATTTCGCGCGCACGCAAAAATAAAAGAAACCACAATGACGAAGAACCAGATTTTTCGGTTAAAATCCTTGACCTGGTTTTTCCTCACTCACTCCTGGACGGTGGGGGGAGGAGGAGGTGACCCCTGGCCATTAACCGTCCGGAGGGCGCGTGTAAGACTCGCGTTAAGCACGTTCGGCCATTCGAGTTGTTCTTTATGTTGTTGTTAGTTAAATGTTTGTGGCTCTTTATAGAAATTCCCTCTTTGTTCGAAGTCTCCCCCAGTCTTGGCCACTCTTGCCCCGCTTCTTCTGACCTCATCGCATCAATAGGGCTGGAGGAAGTTTATTACAACAACAATCATTATAATAATTGTTAACACTCATATATATTGCCTGGGATGGGGGAGGTTGAGTCGTTTGTTGTTGCTGCCATGGTGTTGAAAGTCGTTTTGCCGGGATTTATGTGACGGTCGTGAGGGTGGGGGCAGTTGTGAGGTTGGCTGAGGTTTCGCTAAAAGCCATCTCTTCTTCACACTTCATTTCGATGTAAGGTGATTTTCGTGACGCCTAAAAGTATGCAGCCGAAATTAATTGCCGCCAAAACTTGGACAGAAAAGTTTCGATGAGACTCCAGCACGGCTGCGTCCATTTAACCAATTTGAAAGGACTGCGACACTGTTTTTGGAAACTCTCGAGTGTAAATATTCCTTCGTGCGAACGGATGACTTTCTATTCCTCTTAACGGGTATTTGGTATTCGAATCTTTTCTACATGCTCTTCTCTCAAAAGTAAATGGTATGAATACGATGGACTAACTGTTTTTCTTAGTACAAAATGTATTAAAAAAATGTACAAAATGTATTAAGAAACAGAAAATCATGGGATCGGCGGCAGTGAAGTTCTCTTCGGGTATCTGAATAATCCCTAAGGTTTATAAGCGAGAATGTTTTCATGGTATATTCTTCACTAGCCTGTGAACATTTTTACGAGGGATTAGAGAAAATGTAGAAATTTCACTCCTGGAACAGAAGGAGGAATTTGGAGAAGTGCAAACTGCTTTCACTCCACTTCTATTCCTTGGATGCATTGAAAGAAGTTTCGCCACAGGCACCTGCCACAACTTCTCAACAACAACCACAACGACAACAACATCAATGACAACAACAATAAGATGAAGAACAACAACAATAAGACGAATAACAACAACAATAAGATGTAGAACAACAACAAAAACAACGACAATGTGAAGAGAAATCAACACAGTTTCAGGTTTTCATGTCCAAGGCGAATTTATGTCAACCGGAAGTAGGTTTACTGACCCATGTTTTCGTCCTGGCTCGGCTTGACTTCGTCCAGCACACTCTCTCGCACACACACACACACTCACACATACACACACAGCGGCAAAGCGAATGCAAAGCGATTCCTCAAGAAGAAGGACTCCGGGCAAAGTATAATAGAGAAAATCCACGAAGGAAGAAAAATCACGACTCGACTGGACATTAAAATGAAATGATTTTTAGTTTCTACACGGACGGCAACTGCAACGGGTCGATCGGGTTCGGAGCGATGTGGAGTGAAGTGAACTGAAGAAAAGTGAGGAAGGAGTTGAGGTTCTCCAATGAAAAATCTCAAAACCTAATTCCAGTTAATATAAAAGGGATTTCAGTTGTTCTAAATCTAAAGAAGTGGATTCAGAAAGAGTGTAAAAAGTTATACTAAATTACAAAAGCATGGGATTAAAGAGAAATAGTTTTATAATCGAATTCTTAATAAAACAATTCTTATAAAATTGGAGTGTATTATCTAGGAATTATATATGGATATTATAGATCTGTCAACTGATATATATTCGAAACGTCTTCAAAGCCAATTAAAGAAAAAAACGTTTTCCATGGTCTTCTCATCGGGGAATTTGAATAAAACCCCAAGAAAAGTCAACTCCCAAAGAAGCCATAATTCGGTCAATTAACCCTAGCAATAAAAATTATGCACGAAGTGGTTCAACTCGCGTTCAGCCATGCAAACCACGAACGGGTTCCCGCCCCCAACCGAGTGCGAGTGCAACTCCTGCAAATACCCGACCCGGAGCCTAAGGCGAGCGAATTTCAGTCGCCAACAATTAATAACTCACTAACTACAACCGCAACAACTGAAATGGTGGTAACAGCAATAACAACAACAACAAACGGTCGCCGCAGCAAAACACTCGAGAGCCCCACAATCGACTTTTAATCGCGTCCTCGTCCTATCCTGAGCCCAGCCGAGGGTCCTGCGAGGGACGACGTCATGTCGCGACACCAGCCAAGGATTTTCCCGTGTCTGTGATAGTGTATCGGTGTGAGAGTACTTGGCAATGTGGTTGTGTGTGTGTTTGTGGTAAAACCGCCAGCAGACCATCGTCGGCGAGTGTTGGGCACTTGACTCCTCTTCTTCCGTTCCGCTTCGGGCTCTCTTTCGCCACGTTGACCCTCTTGCAAAGCCAAGGAAACACAATCACCCGGTTTCTCCCAAGCTTTCCGCGTCTCTCACTCTCTCTCAGTCTCGTTCTGTCTCTGCCTCTGTCTGTCTGCGACTACGTTCGTTAATATCATTCGCCGCTGCTCCATGTAAGTCATTGAGAAATCTTCGGGAGTTTCCATAATTTCTGCATTGAACTCCATTTGAGAGTCGTCTATCCGATATTTATTAAGTGTGAAAAGGCAAAAGTTGTTACAATTTTTGAATGAAATAATAAAATATGGTCCATTTAGTGGTTAGTGGTCCATAAAGTCATTCATTCTTTCAATCAGGAGAAACTTTTGTCTGTGAAGGTTCTCCAACTCCTGCTTCAACTCGTGTTCTCCTCCTTCATTGCACTTTAACGATGAGTTGTTCCAGCAACACATGATTTTACCGTGGTTTTCGTAGTTGCCGCACTCGGCGCCTACAAATATGCAACGTTTCTTCGCCAACTGTTTACAAATGCCATTAATACCAACAACTGCCACCAATACCAACAACGTCAGCCGCCACCGTACTACAACAACTTCAGCCAGCGTAATACAACAAAGCTAAGCAAAACAAAACAGAATCGCGTGTCGGCGCGTGAGAAAATCACGAACAACAGGTTTTTTCGCCACGCCAGACCAGACCAGACCAGGACGGGCCACGGCAAATTGACTTAACCCAGAAAGGACGAGGGCGAGAGCGGCGAAAAGGCCCACCGAGTTCCCTCTCATGTTGCTCAAGTGCTGCCGGCGTCTGTGCGAGTGTGAGTGAGAGAATGTATGTGTTGGTGTTGGTGGCGCGGAACTTTCAACAACACTCCAAGTGAGCGACGCCAACTTCTTTGGACTCCATTTCCACAGCGCGTCTCGGTCGGCGAAGGAAGTGGGTGGGGCAGGGAGCGGCGGAGAGCATTGAGGCAACTGAAGACCTGAGGTTGACTCGGAAATTTCCTACGCTGTGCTCTTCAGTTTCAGTTGCTGCGTGGATTTGTGTCGTGCTTATTTTTTGTTATTATTATTGTTATGTTTCATATATCGCCCTTCTTCAGATTGTGAACGATTCTATAACGCAATATTATTAACATTTATAACTAATAGTAATAAGTAGCAAAATAAATAAGAGTAACCAATTTCAACAAAATAAATTAACATTTAACAAATCGAGTGAAAAGTGAATGGAATATTGCGAAAGGAGTGCCAGAAACAAAATAAAAAAAAATTAAACAACAAAATTTACTTCCACCATAAATAATCCATAAAATTCTTAAATCTATTAAAGATTAAACTATATTAATTTCAAAATTAAATCAATTAAATGCGAAAAACTTTCCTCCTAAGATGAAAGACGCGCATACGTCATGAGGTCTCACAGAATACTGCTCCTTTGTTCTTCTTCCAATACTCCTACCTATCAAGCTATCAAGTGATAAAAAGTGACACCTCTTCCAGCTACATTTAAGGATAAGTTCCGGAAACATGTATTCTATGCAAGGTAAATTTCATATTATTTCTGGTGAATATAACTTGTATATATTTTTTAACAACCTTGACATTTCCTCGTCTCCCGTCGACTCCGGCCTTTATTATTTTATTTAGATAGATTTATTGTCAGCTGTCTCTTGTTTATGCAGCTAGAATCAAATGTCCTCGTTGTCGCCAAGTGTTTCATGGACAATTTTGTTGTAGTGGGTTTTTGGCGACTCTTTCGAATTTTTGAACTCGATTTCCTTCCGATTCATTGAATCTTTTTCAAACCGTCACCAATTTAAAAACCAATTTTAGAGAGATTTAATATGGGGTATATAATCAGACATATGAACTGCATCTTTGTATGTTCGTCAATATTCATATGAGTAGTGAACATAAATTGATAATTTTACTATGTATTAAAATTATATTTGAACGTTTCTAATACTTACAAGGCATGACTTCATCTTAAGCTAATAGAAAAATGGTTGTACATATGCCTTTTTTTAATTTAGCATTTTTTAACCCCGGTCAAATATAAGTTTCGTATTTAGAAGTAAAATAATAATAGCAACTAAACTTTATATTTCGACTAATTTCAACTGAACTTGTTGCCACAAATATTAGGACATTGTTAGGACAATAGGATTAAAAATGTTCTCAATCTAAGTACCCATACCTATAACTCAAAGATGCTTTATTTCGCGCACATAGATTTGAGATTCGATTGTCAGCCAAATGTTGGCCCGACCTCCGAGTGGGCTTCAAGTCATTAATTATGCGATGAAAAGTTTCACCGACTTATTTAGCCTAAACATTTCCGATCCGAGGAGTACGAAAAAAAGCAGACCATGGTTCGGTGAAATTAATGTCTGACATGACTCCTGATAGAAGATATCGTGCGGCTTGAAGGTCCTGGCGGCCATTTGGGTGCCAGCAATAATTGCCGGCGGTCTCAATGTCGCAGTTACGACTTCATCGGCCATCGGCGTTACGTCGACCAGCCCCAACATGGCCTATAAAGTACATCTATAAATATTTTGGCCTAGTTTCGTATCTGGCGATCAGCGAGAGCATATTCTAGATTAAAACAATTAATTTGCTAAACATCATGTGGCCGGCCGCCGGAGGCGAAAATCAATAGCACGACGACGACGACGGGGGCAGTGCTAAAATTAGCGCGTTGGATCCTCGAGCACAGGCGGGGCCAGCTGTCCTGACGGGCCTCTGAGCCGGCGAAATCGTGTCGCCGCTGGGCAAAAGATTTCGATAATTGCGGTCCCTCCCGGAAAACCGTGAAATCTAGGCTAAGAATCGGCGTCCGAAAAATCAATGCACCGGAGAAGGGGATCCAGGCGATGGAGTCCGAACGGCAGACCGGAAACGCCGCTCTCTTCCGCCTGTCGACGTCGTGCTGGTGTGCGTGAGAGCGCCGAGGCACCGAGAGAGAATCAGAACAAGAGAAAACAAAGAAAGAGAGAATAGCCAAAGAGAGAGTGTTCGGCATTGCGTGCGCGAGTGTGTGTGAGTTTCAGCCGACCGGAAGTGCCGTCGGCAGCCGGTGGTTTTCCCCGAGCGAGGCGCCATTTTTCGCATGCAACCAACTTCCTCTCTCTCTCTCTCTCTCTCGCCCTCCCTCTGAGAGCGGCTTCAATACAATTTCGACAGGTTGACAACCCTTGCATCGAAGTGAAGTGAAGTGAAGTAAAGTAAAGTGAAAGTAAATCGGCGCGGTTTTCGCCTGAATTTTGTTTTGTCGAAACGCGCTGCTCTTCGAATTCGCATTAAATTAACGGATACGTCGACGATCCGTTACGCGCCCGCAGTTACATTATTTCGCAATTAAGCCGTTTTCACTGCAAGCGCCGGGTTTCGCCACTATTTCATGCTCGTCTGCCAGCGAATAAACCGCATTGCAATGCGTTTACAACACCGACCGAGCCCGAGCTCCACCCTCGCCACTACTTGGCGTCCGTCGCCCACGCCGCGCGATCCCCGTCCGGTTGAGTAACAAGTTGCGCCATCTGGCGACAGCTGTTCGCAACTGCGCCCTCCGTCGGATGACGTCTTCCGTGTACCGCCCACCCCCGTCTTCCACCGCCCGCCCCTCGCCCGGTTGGCCTCCTTTAATAATGCAATTTTCTGCATGCGATTCGAAGTCATGTTCTCTGCTTTTTAATTTTTCAATTACATGCTTTCGACCAAGTCAAAATTGTTCAACACAAATCCCTTCTGCCTGCTCCCTCGCCCTGCGGCCAATTGTTGTCTAAGGTCGGGTCTCTCTTGTGGCAGTGAAAGTAACCATTTAATACAAATCACATTCTTCCTACGGTCAATTTAAATCACGAAAGTTGCTTTCAATTGGTCCTAATCAGTTTTGGTTTGGACTCGTAATTAATTTTGGTTTGTACTTCCAATTAATTTTATTTTTCGCTATTTTAATTATACCCCATTATACACCCGTGGGTATGCATTTTGTCCTTTTGTTTGTAACACCTTGAGGGAGGGATCGTTCTCCACCATGGAAAATATATGTATGAGTTGTTTGAACTTTTTGAAGAAACGGTAAGAGCTAAAGACTTCAAATTTGAAACAACATTTATGCTTATTATGGTTGTCAATAATATTGGACTATATTGATTTATGGCGATCCATACAAAGCAAAACTTCTAAGTGGAATATATGAGAAACCATGCTCTGTATAGAGATACAATTTTGTGCGTGATCCAATAAAATTAATATGAGTTTAAAGGCCTAAACAAACTGTTTACATGTACTTCACGATTATTGCGTGGGGTTCACGCACTCTTCTCGAAATATTCATCAATATTCATCGATTGTTTATATGTTTAATATTGTTTATATCACGCAAATCATCTCGTTTGAAACGCACTTTTGGTGTTGATTCGCACTTTGGCAGCTTTCTCTTGTTTTCATTACCTTCCAGCCGCTTTGCATAAAGTTTCTTATCTCAGTTAGGGTTTGTTGCACAACCTTCGGCGCAGACCGAGACTAAGCTTTGAAGATGTGGTTTGCGAAAATTATGTAAAACGTGTCTGCAGCAATAACAAGAAAACCAACGTCTGGGCTTCTCCGGACACCATCAACAACAACGCTATCGCACTGACTGCATTTTCCGCTTCTCGCACAAACATTTCCTTCCCCCAACCCCGGCCCGCGGCGCTTGTTGATATGCTCTCTTTAGTCGCAGACCGTCGAGTGGATTTGTTTTCACCAACCCGCCACTCATCGTCGCCTCCGACACTGGGCTCGGTTTATGAGTTATTGGACTAAAAATAATGGCTCTTCATCGCCGCGCATTGGCCATGAAATCGCGCTTCGATGCGATTCCGTGTCTCAGTCGCAAGTCTGGGCTCCAGCTGTTCGAGTGTCTGCGTTCGAGTCGTAGCGTGCTCGTCACGTGTCCAGGTCCGCGTCACGTGTTCTCCATATTGTTGTTATTGTCTTCACCGTAGTCGTTTTCATTGTTAGAGTTAGAGTTCTTCTCGTTCCTCTCTCGATGTCATTTCGTGCAGAACCCACGCGAATTTCCCGGCTCCCTTGGCTCTAATTCGTAGTGTTTGAAGTGTGTTTTTTGGGCTTTGACCCGATTTGCAATTGATTTTTACCCCTCCGGTTAAGGGGATAATGAGTGTTTTGACGGCTTTTGGTGTTGTTAGAACGAACGCGTTTTTATAAGTTCGAGTGAATCCCCAATGATATTGAAACCACCTTCAAATCAATAGGTTTTAAAGATCGTTTGAACAAAACATTTATTTTTTAGAAGATATTTTCTATCGAAATTCATATGAATCATCTTTACAAGAATTTTAAGGAATTTTATATATCTTCACCTACAAACAATAGTAACTTAAGGACTAAAAAAACACATACACGTGTTGTGAGAACTATTGGATACAAATATGATTTGATAAAAATATAACAAGGGTAAATTATAAAAATCTGGAGTGATTTGACTGTTTTTGTTTCTGTGAGAAACCAGCCGTCACTTCCTTCGGTAGCGAATTTCCAATTTTATCAAAATTATTGATTTATATCAAAATTTTTGAATTATGAACAATTTTAAATTATATAAAAATGTTTGTATTAAATCTAAAATGTCGAAGTGTATGAAAATGCTAAAATGTTAAAAAATGTTGAATTTTATAATCAACAATTTTGAATTTCGTTCAAATTTTTGAATTTTATCAATAATTTTGAATTTCATCAAAATCTTTGAGTTTTATCAAAAATTTTTAATTTTATTACAAATTTTGAATTTGATCAAACATTTTCAATTTTACTTTAAATTTTAATTTTAAATTTAATTAAAAATGTTGAAGTGTATGAAAAATGCTAAAATTTGTTAAAAATGTTCAATTTTATGATCAACCATTTTGAATTTTGTTCAACTTTTAAATTTTATCAATAATTTTTAGTATTATGGAAAATTTGGAACTTTATCAAAAAGTTTCAATTTTATTTTACATTTCAACTTACATCAATATAGAATTTTGAATTTTATTGAAAATTCTGAATTTTATTGAAAATTCTGAATTTTATTGAAAATTCTGAATTTTATTGAAAATTCTGAATTTATGAAATCTGAATTTTATTGAAAATTCTGAATTTTATTGAAAATTCTGAATTTTATTGAAAATTCTGAATTTTATTGAAAATTCTGAATTTTATTGAAAATTCTGAATTTTATTGAAAATTCTGAATTTTATTGAAAATTCTGAATTTTATTGAAAATTCTGAATTTTATTGAAAATTCTGAATTTATTGAAAATTCTGAATTTTATTGAAAATTCTGAATTTTATTGAAAATTCTGAATTTTATTGAAAATTCTGAATTTTATTGAAAATTCTGAATTTTATTGAAAATTCTGAATTTTATTGAAAATTCTGAATTTTATTGAAAATTCTGAATTTTATTGAAAATTCTGAATTTTATTGAAAATTCTGAATTTTATTGAAAATTCTGAATTTTATTGAAAATTCTGAATTTTATTGAAAATTCTGAATTTTATTGAAAACTCTGAATTTTATTGAAAGTTCTGAATTTTATTGAAAACTCTGAATTTTATTGAAAGTTCTGAATTTTATTGAAAATTCTGAATTTTATTGAAAATTCTGAATTTTATTGAAAATTCTGAATTTTATTAAAAATTCTGAATTTTATTGAAATTATTGAATTTTATTGAAAATTTTGAATTTTATCAAAAAATTTTTAATTTTAACAATATTATTGATTGTTATTAAAACAAATTCTTATTTGAACGATTTTAACTCCGGTTACATGAATTGATGGAAAAGACTTTTATTTCTTCAGCTTTAAAATTTAATATCACGTTTAGAAAGAGAAATTTCAAGAGGAGTGTCGAAAGATTTCGTGCTCTAGAAAACTCATATATTTCATTGTTTTGGTGGTCTTTAGAAAGTGAGATTGTGCAATTAATTCCTAGCATAAGTTGAGGTGTTGGACACAACAAAATTTGTTAGTACTCTTCAATCGCAGTGCAAATTGGTTTAATTGTACTTCTTCTGAATAGTATTTAATTCAATTTTCCTAACTAAAACCAAGTTAATTGTCTTCTTAAACGCAATCCTCAAACTAAAGAATGGTTCCGAAATTCCTTTCTCTTTAAGTTGAATTTATTTCTTTTAACTTATTGATCTCTTTGCAGAAATTTGCGTCACTTTTGGTCGAAAATTGCAACGAAACGTGTAGAGCAAGAAAGAAAGAAGGAAGAGAGAGAGAGAGAGAAACAGAAAAACGTATACTAATGCAGTCGCATGAATAAACATTTGCAACAACAGCAACAAGAACTGCAACTGGCGCCTTTTTATTGAAATGCACAGAAGCCATTGAACTGGACGAGTCCACCGAAACTCCAAGAAATAGAAGAAGAGAGAGCGAGAGAGGGGGAGATAGAAGCACGAGCGAGAGGAAACAAAAGAAACGGAGAGAGAGATCGACGGTAGAAAGGAAAGAGAGAGGGAGATCGACGTCCACGTAAAGTCGAAAAGCTTTCAAGTTCTGCCGCCGCATGCAACGTTACCAACTGCAACAGCAACATCATCAACAACAACAAGAGCAACAAAAACACCATCTACAACAACAAAAGCGACAACACCGCCAACAACAACATCAGAAAATAACAAATGCAAACCTCGCAGAACCCGGAAAAACTCCACAACTGACCAAAACACAAAAAGCCCCCCCACAACACACACACACACACATATATAGAGGCTCTCATACTCACACACATACAAGAACGTTGGGAAGTTCACTTAACCGCAGAAGGACCTCCGTCGAGGACTCGACTTTCATTCACTTCCTCGGCTGCCGTCGTCCGTCGGTTCTGCATTTTCATCGGACGAGGATTCGGGGAAAACCTGTGGGAAGCTCGGCATCGTCGGTGAATTGTTGTTGTTATTGTTGTTGGGGCCTCGTGGACTGTGGAACGCTGCAAATCAATAAAGCGTTCATGTGGTTGCCGTCGCCGCCACCACCACAGCGACAGCGACGACTGCGGCCCGAGGAAGCGGCCGGCGGAAGGCGACAGAGGCCGAAACCACAGCCAGCAGCAGCAGCTGACCAGAAGCAACAAGGACCTCCCGCAGGACACCGCGGCGAGGACGCAGCGTAAGCTTCCTCTTTTTCCTTTTCACAACGATCAATGTGACGACTTCCTCTCTTTTTAGGTCCCGTTCAGGTCTAGACGAGGTCCGATTGCCAGACGAACACAGTCCTGCGAGCGGATGTTAATATGAAAACGGCGTCGTCCTCGTCCGCCTCGCCGCCGCCGCCGCCGCCGCTTCGACCGACCACCAGCGAAGCCCGCCCCGCGCCCTCCATCATCCCGCTCGACTACAACTACTCGACAATGTCGCCCTCGTCCTCGCTGTCGCGCCACATCTACCAGCAGCATCCGATCGCCACCACCATCGCCGCCAGTCGCGACGTCGGACGCGACACGACGGACTCGCCGCAGTACAGCAGCCTCTTCGGCGACCCGGTGCCGCCGCCGCCCCCCGACGACTTCCTGCCCGACTCCTTCGGCCTCTTCCGCCGGCCCTCGGTCGAGTTCAGCTCCGAGGACGAGACGTTCGGCGGCCGTCGCCCCGCGAGACGCCTCTTCTCCGAGGTGCCCTACAGCTCGTCGATCAGCCGCCGTCTGTCGGCGATCGCCGGCGGCAGCGACCTCGTGCCGCGCCTCCAGCCGCCCGACATCCAGATCCTGCCCCACTCGAGCGGCGGCTCCAGCTCCGAGCCGCGCGACTCCCCCAACTACGCCCTGCTCGCTCCGGACGACATCCTGCGGCGGCCCGCCCTCTACGACATCGCCGAGCCGGCGGACACCGTCGAGGTGCTGGAGGCGATGAGCGTCAGCGACGCGACCGGCCGCCACGAGTTCTCGGAGGCGACGCGACGTGTCTCCAGCTTCTCCGAGGACTTCAAGTCGAACGTGGGCAGCCTGGGGTGAGACGATGAGTCATTTTAATAATTCTCCTTTTTAATTATTCTCATCTTTAATTATTCTAAACTTTAACAATTCCCATATTTTCCAGGTCGCCGCCCCCGGACGTCCCGGAGCTGCCCGCCTCCTACACGCGTCAGTTCTCCACCGAGTCCTACTCGAGCAACGAGTGGTTCCGGCCGTCGTCGCACGACTTCCCCGAGTTCAGCAAGATGCCGCGCCTCCGGCCGAGCTCGAAGAACGTCCTGTCGATCAAGCGACACGAGATGACGACGCGCCACTCGCCCGTGGCCGCGATGCTCCACGATTCGAACGGGTCGAGCAGCGGCGAGGAGCGACTTCTCGACACGACGGTGGTGCTGGAGCGGCCGACGGTGTCGCTGGCTCCGATTGAGATCCCCGAGCGGCCGCCGGACCCCATCGCGACTCCAACTCCGACGCCCGTCGACGAGTCGGACCCCGACCTGGGCGGCGACGACGTCGAGCTCGACCTGCCGCCGACGCCGCAGCAGTATCTGCTGCAGAGACGTCGCAGCACCGTCGACAGCGTGGGGCCGGATTTTCCCCCGCCCCCAGCGCCGCCGCCCATTCCACCAGCGCCGCTTCTGCATGAGCCGTCGCCATCGGAGGAGGTCGTCGAGGAGTCGCCGCAGCCGCTGAAGCGCGAGATGTCGCCGGCGATCATCACGGACTCGATCGCCACCGGGGGCGACTTCAGGTGGGCGCCAATCGTTTTCTCGACTCCAAAATGACCACGATTTTTTCTGTTCCAGGGTCGACCAGGCGCGTCTGCACAAGAAGACCGCGTTCACCATCATCTCGGACAAGTCGGCGGCCTCGTCGCGCGCCCAGAGCCCCGCCGCGACGCCCCACCACCATCGCAGCCAGATCTCGCCCTTCCTCGGGCACGGCTTCAAGGACACCGCCGAGACGACGACGACGTCCTCGGGCCCGGGGAAGCCGCTCGCGAAGCCGCGCCACCACCTCACGCGCAAGTCGCACTCCTCCACCCAGCTGAAGCTGCCGCAGCTGAGGAACCTCTTCGCCGCCCCCGCCCCCGTCGACGACTCGCCGCGGCCCTCGGTGCAGTTCAACATGACGGGGCGACGGAGCCCCAACAAGTTCCCCCAGAAGGGCATCCTGCAGCACCGCGAGTCCGTCTCCTCGTCGCAGGATCCCGACCTCCCACCGAACGCGAACGCAAACGCACGACTGCCGCCCGGCCACCGGACCAAGAGCTACGAGGCCCTGCCCCTGGTCACGGACCCCTTCCGCACTGCCATCCCGCGGCTGCACCGCTCCTCGCAGGACGTGCGCCCCGAGTCGGCGCACTTCCCGCCCGGCGCCCTGCCACGCCCCCTCAAGCCGAACCCCAACCCGACGCGCCGCCAACGCGGCCTCCTGCGCGTCCTCACCGGCGGCGACGCCGGCCTGTCGCGCCTGCCGCTGCGCTCCAACTGGGCCAGCATGGACGACCTGGCGGTCGACACCAGTCGCCGGCGGCCGTCGCTGGCGCCCCTCACGGCGAAGGGCCGCCGCCGGTCGAGCTCCACCTCGCCGGAGCGCCGGAGCTCGACGCAGACGGCGAGCGACAGGCGCAGCTCGAACCTCAGCTCGGTGACCACCTCGGACTTCAGCTTCCGGCGGCCGTCGTTCACGCCGCAGCCCGGTCGACGCAAGTCGCTCGTCGCGCCCACGACGACGGGGCCGAGTCCGACGACAAAACGTCGGCAATCGATCGTCAGCCCGACGACGAGGCGCCGTCAGTCGATCGTGCCGCCCCTGAGCGGAGTCAGCCCGACCGCACGACGCCGGCAGTCGCTCTTCCCGACCAGCCCCGGCCCCTCGCGCCGCCCATCGCTGGCGCCACTGCCAGCCGCCGCCGTCGGGCCGAAGGGCGGCCGCAGCCGCATCGCCAAGCCCACCACGCTGTCGCCCATCATCGGCACGCCCAACAAGGACTCCAGCTCGCCGCAGAGTCCGGCGCGAGCGGCCGCCTCGGAAGCGACGTCCGACAGCGCGTCGCGTCGCGGCTCCGTCTCGAAGATTCCCGTGCGCAGTGCGGCCGACTCGCGTTCCGAGTCGCGCCAGAGTTCGCGACGCGAGTCGCGCTCGAATTCTCCGGCCAAGGATCCGCCACTGTCGGGGATGACGTCGCGTGTCGCTTCGAGTCGGTCGCCGTCGCGGGCCACGATGCGCTCCGAGTCGCGCCTCTCGTCACGCGCCAATTCGAAGCCGCCCTCGCGGTCCACGTCGCGCGCATCCACCAAGCCGATATCGCGTGGTCCATCGCGCGCCAGTTCGCGCCTGGACCTGGCCAAGAGCGGGCCCAACTCGCGATCGGAGTCGCGCCTCAGCCAGAGTTTGGCGCTGCGGGCCGGCAGCGTGTCGCCGAGTGCGATGCGCCCGCGCGCGAGTCCGCTCAGCCGCCGCAAGTCGATATCGCTCAGCCCGCTGGCGAGACGGCGCCTCGAGTCGCGCCGCGGCTCCATCAGCCCGGCCGGCGTCAAGAAGTCGCGCAGTCTTAAGACGTCGCCCGAGCAGCCGCGGCGGAACTCGCGCTCCCGGATTCCGACAAGAGCGAAGAGTGGAAGCGGATCGGCGTCGAAGTCGCCGCCGAAGTCAAAAGCGAAGCAGCAGCAGGCCCCACCCTCAGGGGCGTCTGGACCGAGAACGACCCGAGGCGGCAGCCAGCGTCGCAAGGAGCCGGCCAGTGCCAAAAAAGCGCCCGCCGCGTTGCGAAAGCCGGAGTCGAGCGTCAAAAGGACGCCCTCGTCGGTGGCCAAGCAGGCGGCGGCCACCAAGAAGCAGCCCAGCGCCCTCCAGCGAGCGCCCAGCAACCTGAGGCGCGAGACTTCGTCCGTGGGCGCCAAGAAGCCGTCAACGACAACGGCGCAACCTGTCAAGAAGGAGGCCTCATCGCATAGTCTGAAGAAAGCCTCCGGGCCGCCGGCCAGCGAGATGAAGCGCCAGCCTTCGTCGCTGGGATCGAAAGGGGCCGCATCCAAGGCGCCCTCCCCCGTTCCCGATTCAAAGAAGACAACTGGAAAAGCGGCTGCCACCACAGGAGCCACCAAGTCCTCCACCGAAAGCGCCAATGCAGCTGGCGCCAAGGGCGGACTCCTGAAGCGACAGGCCTCGAACCTGAGCCTCATCCGCGCCGGCTCCAAGATGAGCCTGCTCAGCAAGAAGCGCTCCGACAGCAACCTCAGCCGGACGGTCGAGGAGCGGGCGACGATCGGCGAGGAGCCCGACGCCTCCGGTAAGCTTGTCCCACTCACCAAAGCCCAGGTAGTTTCAATGACGACCGCTGCCATTACAGCCCAGCCGGTCCAGATCACGACGGCCCTCACGAACCAGCTGACCAAGCTGAACAGCAACGGGCAGCTGTCGCTGGGCGGCGCCGACGAGGGCGCCTCGATTCTGGAGAAGTCGCAGAAGACGCTCGAGAACATACAGAAGACGGTGACCGAGGCCACCGACGAGATCCACAAGACCATCAACGAGAACCTGACGGACCTCCGGAGCCTGGAGAGCGACATGGCGCGGGGCGGCGGCTACGAGAGCGCGGCCTCGCCCACGCCCAGCGTGGCCACGGTGGTGGAGAACAAGGCCGGCAACGGAAAGGGCGTGGCGGCCTCGGCCTCGCGCTCGGGAACGGCAGATGGAGTGAGCGGAAGGAAACCCGGGGGCGGCGGCGCCAACAACGGCGGCCACCACGAGGCCTCCAAGTCGTCGCCCGCAGCCCCGCCCCAACCGATCGAGGCGGCTGTGTCGGTGGTCAACGGAGCCGCCGCAGCAGCTGTCGCCACCGCCGCCGCCATCACGGGCAGCGCGCCCAACGGCGGCGGCCAGGCGGACGGAAGCCAGGCGATGGCGATGGCGGCAGCAACGGGGGAGCGCGCCGAGCTGGCCGAAAGGGTTAGTGAACGTGCTATATCTGTATTGCCAGAAGTTGACTGTGAAAGTGCAAATTTCCAGAATTACGAACTAGGCATTGCCGACAAGACTGACGCCGGTGGGGACGACGGCATTGAAGACGCCAACGCGGGCCCCAATGTCGGTGACGAACGGACAAATGGCAGCGGAGACGACTTTAAGTCGGACGCCAAGCGGCGCTCCCCGGATGGACAAGGCGGCTCCACCACCGGCAGCGGCGAAAAGTAAGTACTCTTCAATGCAATCCAATTGATAAAATCCTTCCACAGGAGTCTAGGGGTGGGGAGTCAATGGGAACCATGAATAACTTGGAATTATACCCAAAACTGCAATGTTCCAAGATTACGATTGGTATAGAACCTTAGTATAGGAAGAAGAAGAAGGAAGTCGAAGAAGTTTCAGAAAATTTGAAATTTATTTCAGAAAATCGAAAAATCGAATAGGTTTCAGAAAATTAAAAAGTGACTTCGGAAAATCGAAGATATTTCGAAAAATCAAAAAGCGATACCATAATATCGAAAAGTTATTTCAGAAAAACGAAAGTGGTTGAAGGAAAATAAAAACAGACTTCAGAAAATAAAAATGAAGTTTCCGAAAATCAAAAACACACTTCTAAAAATCGAAATCTAAAAGCTTCTTTTGATGGAGCCTTTGAAAATGTAAAAAGTAATATGATAAATCGTATACCATGACCACTTCGATGGATTACGAATAAAGTTTAATCGTATATATTAAAGTTTAGACGAGTCGATTCGAGTTTTTCGCAGGATGTTGAGCGGGGCGCATAAATTCATAGAGCCTCGAGTCAATTAATTCACTTCAACTTCACTTCCTCAAAGAAGTTGTTAACATGCGAACGCTTGTTAACAACACCCAGGGAAGTTGTTGTCGTCTTCTTCGCAACACGTGTTGACACTCGCTGTCATTAATAATATTTTTAACAACTCGCGACAATTAGCCCGCATTTCGTCATCTCGTCGTCGCGAGGGATGAATTCTATGCCGGCCTGGGTTAAAGTTCGCTTAATTAGGATGCAAGGACTCCTTCCGTTGCTCCTCTCGGCGGGGGGGGGGGGAAGAACATTATTATGGCGTGTTCCACTATTTCTTCCCACTTATATTAAGCGTAAATACTTACGTCGTTATTTCTTCGCATGCACCATGTTTCGACCCAGTATCATGTATGACCCAGTTTCAACTAGCCCGCTTAATTATTTCATCACGATCCTCTTATTTGCTTGGCAATATGTGTTTTTGTGCTTGAGATTTGAATGAATTACAGTTATATAAATTCACGGTATTCAAGATTGTCATTCTTTCATTTGCGAATAAAACATGCCTATGAAATATATAATCTCAGGATACTTCAGTGCGAAGTGGGCTCAAGTCAGAGCTTAAAATCTTCGAGTTAAATTAGTTACTATTTTTGAGAGGATACTGTAGGTAGGTTCTCATTACGGTACTACATCTGGGTACTCAAAAATGTTCGCTTATGTTCTTTGCATTCCATGTAACCGTTGGAGGCACTTGGAGGAAAATTTGCATACAGGTGCATGTCGCGTTTCTGCCTCGATGGACCTCTCCACATGAATGGCCAGAAAAGGCCAAGTATATAATGGAAACCCATGTGCAGAAATATTAATTTATGTAAAGCCCCAGATTTATTCAACATCTGGAAGTTGCGGAAACCAAGAACTTTAATAGTTGTAGCAAATACGCAAATTCACATTTCAACACAAACGCCTTCTGGGCCCCGTCGTCCTCCTCCTCCTCCTCATTCTTCCCGACAGCCCATAAACCCGTTGGAAAGTTTGAATTATTATAATTCCACAACGCGATAAGGTGTTTTATTGCCAACCGTGAGCAATCGCGGTGGAACGAGACTCGGGCTCGGGGTCCATTATGAACCCCAATCACACTGCGGAGAAATGGTTCTCATTCAAGAAGCCATGGATAAGCCTTCTGTACTCTGCTGTGGCCAGCAGATCGAACAGTGTTGGAAAATGATGTATAAAGAACTCTACATAGAAACTGAGCATAGAAACTCCTGATGATCTGATGTTACCAACGACAAATTGGTCGATATTTTAACTAATCTTGTACTGGCTACCGAAATGAAATTCAAATGTTTAAATCTACATTTTGAAATCTTTGAATTCAACTCTTTCTTATTTTATTATTGCTTTTTCTTAATTTTATTTCATTGCCTTAATTATTGCATTAATTACTTACCATGACCATGACTCATTCGTTGAGACTTTCAGGAAGTCTCCGCCTTCGATCAGGTTTTCTAAAATAACAAAATGCAATTATACCGAGAACCGACTTGCCCATCACTATGACGAGGGCTCCGGACAAAATATGCTTTCCATATCTCGTGCGAATAGCTTGCATTCGCGTTCTCGGTGGCACCCCTTCGTCCTCCAACCTCCGGCCCGAACCTCGTCGGAACCGTCGTCGCTCGTCAATACCAGCAGGCAGGAAGGCATTGCTCGCCAGTGCTGCCACATGTAGTCGGGGTGGAGGGCGGCTTCCGGTTCCGCGGCCATTCATAATGCGTCGATACGTTCAAACGTTCGGCTCGCCCACAGCCCTCACTCCTCGATCCACTTCCGCTTCCTCTGCCGTGGCGTCGTCCTTCATGTTTGAACAATATGGAAAGTACTTTCAATTTTTTCTTCCAACCACCGTTCGCGACGACGACGGCGGCGACCCCTCGATTGCCGCCGAGGTGCGCCGCGAGCGTGGGGCCGACCTGGACTCGCGTGGCCTGGGACTCCGCGGTGCCGTCGCTCGGCTCAAACAAATCAGTTTCGACTGGACAACCGCGAACCACGCGACACTCGAATAAAATCGTAGTTCGAGGCGAGCGGCGTCCACAGTGTGCGTCAATTAAATAGACGGGGCGTAACTGGAAATAAACGAAAATACGAGAGAAGCCAGTGAAAGGGAACCTTGGGAAATCCTTACCGCGGACTTTGGTGAATAACAATATCGCGTTCGTTGCGAAGCGTGCTCGCGAATATTTTAAAATTCCACCGTTTTCCGCGGCTCAACACCGGAATTTTAACGGTTTACTTTTCACTCGCTCGCACTCCTCGGTGTCCACGAACATGATTCAGAAGAAGGGCAAACGCAAGAACTCTGTCGTCTTCCACATCGATTTGCCGCAGGAATTCGCGGACGCTGAGAAATTCTTCTTCAGGTAAAGAATGTTCGGCTTCATCGGGAATTCATCGCCTTGTGGGGGCGGCGATTTTTCAAATAAAGCGCGAATAAATAAGGTTGATGTAACTTGCGGTACATAGTACTCAGAGAAATTCCTCATGTCAGAGGGAGTTCTCTACTCTCATGTACTAAGAGAAAATAAATACTCTTTCATTAGGACTACGACTAATGATGGAATGTCATCAGTTAAATTATACAAGATTGCAGTTTTTTGTTAGTCCTTTTAGGCACTTATCCAACTAAATCAATCTTTCATGTTCATACAGTTTTATTCCCAAAAAGAAACCAGTATAATTTTAATTGGATTCATAAGTTATTATTTTTTTGAGTCCATAAAAATAATATAACATTTCAGAAGCAAGTAGAATTATATTCAATATAGAAACTCAGAAAAATCATTTAATTGTACTGTTATACACCGATTTATGTATTTCATTGAAAAGTTTAAAACTGAAAATAAGGGCTACATATTATATTTCGAAATTGATAAACTACAAGAATATGTTATCTCGGCAAAATGACTCTGTTTGCAATTGAAAATGAAATTTCCTAGAAATATTCCAATATTCCATATTCTCGTTCCATAAAAGCCATCAACTCCTTGTCCATTGCACTTGCCACACGTACCGAACATAAAGTCGGTTGAGGTTTACCGACTCACACACAAACACACACATCCGCACCACTACCGACCGCCCGCCCGACCGACGCATGACTTCCACAAATTAATGCTTTTCGCCGCTGACCTTGTCAATTAGTTACGTTTGTTATAGCTGTTGTTATTTTCGTTGTACTATGTGTGTGTGTTTGTGTTGAGTTTCAGTTTACCGATTATTTTTCTTGGAACCAACAATAATCACTGCTGAATACGAACTTCAAACAACGTTCGATCGTCGTCCTGGCCGCCACGTCCTGCGGTTCGCGATTCACCCTCAATTTCGGTTCAGTTTTCGTTTCGTTTCTCTTTTCTCACTCACTTCATTCGGAATGACAAGTTTTAAAATCCTATGCAAATAAAATGGCGTTCACTTGTGTCTGTGTTTGTGGTGCGGTTTACGAATCGATGTCTCCTTTAAACGGTCGTTGATGAAGGACTCGAAGGCTTGTGTTGTTCTCGCATTCATCATCCTCCTTGAGTCGTTTGTTTTGGACAACTTCGTAACTCACCAATGATTGATTAAAGCATATTTGGATTTTCCTGTTTTTCGCGACACCTCCTGCTGGGTGTCCTTGTGGTCACAAATTTGTTGTTCTATTGTTTGTAGTTCCTGCAGCAATTTGGATCATTTTGTGCTCTTTGAAGGAAATTCCACCAAAAAGTATTTTTCATCAACGGATTCCCTTATGGTAATGAAATTTTTATATGATTTGTAAAGTTCTTCTGTTTGTGTTTTAAATTGGACAGAAGATTAAATAGAATTGGTATTATATAAAAATAATAATGTCTATCGAATAAAATAGAGTTCGATTATAGAATTGTGTGGGGTTCTGTTTCAATCAATAATCCATTACGCTAACTCTAAAAACGAACTGACTAAAACTACTATTTTATAGACATTTCTTTTACTTCTAATTTTGCTTCTAATTTGGTTTAAAATTCTACAAAAAGAATGATTAGTATGTGTTGTTTTAAGATTAAATAAAATATTTCGTTTAAAATTTTTAAAATACGACAACGAAGTTCGACTTTAGAAATTATATTAAAAGGATAACTAAAAAAAGTATCATAGAAAATGGTGACACAGAACATATTGTCCGTCTTTATAAATTAAATGTTGTTTTATTTCTTCCATACTCCCGTCTATAGCATTCTTGCTGATGAGGTTTATTTACAAATACTCATTCTATAAGTTAATATACCATTTATCGAAAATGGGTGTGTTCCAAATGACGATATTTGGGTGGGTGAAATTAAATCACGGTGCTAAGCGAGTGACCATCGGACTATTAAAAATTCCATTGTAATAAAAAACACCTCTTACAAGGATTGCAAATTATAGGACCATTTGCACGAATGCCATCCGAAGGACTGCGCCCTTTGGGACACACGATTTGCATCGCCAATGGTGCAGTTGCACCTCGAACATGCAACTTGGCCAGGACGAGGCACGAGTTCGAGGCGTGTTCTCGATGGGGTCGCGGGGCTCGTGTCACACACGAGGCGTGTGCCGCGCCGCAGGATATCAGTGTTCGCGGCGATGATTATCTCGACAGCGGTGCCTCCAATAAACAACTTCCGGCGTCGCGGGTTTTTCATACTGCGCCCGAATCGCTTTTGGTTTAATTAATTGCTCGCAGTTGTGGCGATTTTTTGGCCGATTCCGCGAGCCGAACCTGCCCCACTCGATGTTGAAAAACGCGAATGTCTGACAGTTTCCGGTTCCCGACCTGCCGGAGAATCGAAATCCACCTGGTTTGGCGTTTTTCGCTGCAAACCGAACGGACTCGGATTTTATGGCCGAATGCCACATGCAGGCGACGACTCGTGGCCCGTCGAACTCCGTCTCCTCCTCTTTCACCATCCTTTATCCTTGATCGAAGACCCATCATCGTCCCACCCGATGCAGTGTCCGCCGTCCTCCCTGCCGTTATTGACGTTTATGGTAATTTCTCTTAAACCCCCGGCCCTCCCGACGCTGGCCACAGTCGACGGCGGTCAAACTCCACCGTGGCCTTTGTCGAGCTCCGAGCACCTTGAGAAGGTTATGAAAAGACAGGGCGAGAGATGTGGGGAGGGACCGGAGTCGTTCGAAGGAAGTTTGCTTTTTTATCGTTTTTATTGTTTTCCCATTTCTCACCATCGTAAATCACAGAAATTATCCGCCGACCCCAACTCGCAACTGTCAAGGTCGTCCTGGCCCCGACGGGGAGGGAGGTGAAGAGGGAGAAGATTTTGTCGGTTGCTGTCGGCGTAATTGCAGTTGTTGGAAGTTTTCACGGGCTCCGCGAGTCATTGAGGGAGAGCAAAACACGGGCGAGGAAAAACCTTCGATGGCGAAAGCAAACGTCGTCAGTCAGGTGGTCACCGGTGGTCATCGCGATAAGCGACCTCGGTCCCTCTCCTCCTCCTCCTCGCCATTCTTCTCCACCTCATCCACCTTCTCCACCTTCTCCAGCTCCATCGGTCTGTCCTCCGGCTGATTGAGCTGCTTTTAATTCGAAACTTCTCATGCTCCTGGGACCATTCAGACTTAACGATCTCAACCGATCCCGCCTCCGATGACTTCATCAACCTGGAAGAAGAAGTATTTTGCTCATTTTTCCCTCTCTCGCACTCTTCCAGAACCGGTAGCCAGGAGTACCTCGAGGAGAAGGCGGACGAGGACGAGCGGCAGCGGGGCTGTTGCAGCTGCTGCACGCGGCTCTGCATGCCATGTCGGCGATCGCGCTGCTCACGTTGCTGCCGCCGCCAACGATCGTCGTCCGCGGACAACGCCAACGCCGCCAACAACAACAACGATGAGCAACCCGTCCTTTCGGCGCCCAGCAGCGCCGTCTCAACGTCGTCGACGAACCTCGCTGTAGTCGACGAGAAGACGAGCTGCTGGAAGAAGCTGAACTGCTGCAAGCGCTCCAAGAAGCAGAAGAAGCAGGCGATCGGAGTTCACGAGGAGGAGGTCGAGGCCAAGATGCAGAGCGTCCAGGAGGAGGTCCCGGCGGCCGTCGATCAGGCGACGCCGTCGAAGCAGGGCAAGTGCGGCCTGTGTCTGCGCAAGGTCTTCTGCTGCCGCTCGGTGAACAAGGTGAAGACGGTGTCGGGCAGTCGGGCGCCTTCGACCATCGCGGACGAGGCCGATCGGCGCAAGTGTTGCTTCTGCATCCCCTGTCGCCGGAAGCGACCCCGGGGCTCGGCCGTGGGTTCCGTGGGCTCGTCGTCGGCGGCCTGGGAGGACCCGGAGCGCGGCATCACGGCGACGGACGCCTCCGTGCTGGAGGGCCAGGAGGCGGCGGTGCCCAAACAGTGAGTCCCAAATAAATAGAGTCCAAGTGTTTGAGTCTCAACCTTTGATCATTGCAGGGGTTGCTGTCGACGCTTCTGGGGCCGGCTGTTGTGCTGCAAGAAGAAGGCGCCGTCCGCGGTGAGCGATAGTCGGAGGGCCAGCATGAAGCCAGCCCAGCCGCCCGAGGTGAGTGCTCGTAGTTCCCGGGTTTCCAATGGTTTCCAATAACTCTGCTCCTTTCATCCCGATGGTTTCTAATAATTCTGCTCCTTTCATCCCCCTATTCACCAGGACACTCGACGAAAGCTGCACGTGGACCTCGTCGAATACAACTCGAAGATGAAGGGCGCGATCCCGGTGATGCCGCTCTATTTGGCCTGGTTCTGCGCCATCTGCAACACCGTCTTCCCGGGGCTCGGTGAGTTCAGCGTTCCTCTGTGTTGATGACTTCATTCGATTCCAAGTTGATTTCATTTGATTCCAAGTTGATTTCGTTCAATTCCATTTCGATTTTATTTTATTCCATCACAATTTAATTTGATTCCATTCCCATTTAATTTGATTCCAAGTCGATTTCATTCGTTTCCAAGTTGATTCCATTTCGATTCCATTTGATTTGATTCAATTCCAATTTCATTTGATTCCAAGTCGATTTCATTTGATTCAATTCCGATGATAATGGATTCAATTCCCATTTCGATTGATTCCATTCCAATCTCTTTTACCTCAATTCCGATATCATTTGATTCCATTCCCATTTCATTTGGTACCAAGTCGATTTCATTTGAATCCAAGCCGATTTCATTGGCTCCATTTAAATTTCATTCCATTCCATTCCCATTTCATTCAATTCCATTTATATTTTATTTAATCCCATTCCTATTTCGTTTGATTTTATTCCGATTTCATTTGATTGAACTTCGATTTCATTTGATTTAATACCGATTTCATGAGCCTTCATTTGATTCCCTTTCCCTCCCGCAGGCACCTTGCTCTCCGGATTCTTCTGCGTGTGCGTCGGCATCCCGAGATTCTCGCAGTACGACAGTGCCAAGGCCCGCTTCGGCGCCCTCATCATCAACATCATCGTGGCCGTGTCGCAGCTCTTCTGCGTCCTCTTCTGCCTCGTGGGCTGGGGTTGGTCGATCTGGTGGGGCACCATCATGCTCAAGTGTGCAAGTGCGTGTTACGCCTTGGGTTCTTCTATCATTTGAACTAACTTCCGTCTGATTTCAGGGAAGCTGAGCAAGATCCGAAAGGTGGAGCGCCTCGAGATTGAGGAGGAGCAGCGCCAGGCCGACCAAGCAGCCGCGGCGGCCGCAGCTGCCGCCACCCGAGCCATGCTCGTCACCGAAACGGAGGCGGCCAAGGCATAAGCCAGGTGGAAACGAAACCGCAAAGTCTTCTTCAACATCTGACAACGACAAACAGAACTTCCAAATGCTTCCAACGTGAGCATTGAAGGCTTCCAATAATTGTTTAACGAAAGGATGCAGTGAAGGCTTCCAATAATTGTGTTTAACGAAGGATTCACAGTACTTCCAAGGCGATCGTATTGAAGGAAGTGAATTTATCACGGAATTTAGAACAGCAATAGGATATGAAATGGACGAGAGGATAAGAAAGTGCTTTCCGGTAGAATGAAACATTATGACTTCCAGAGAATTACTTAGTTGACGTCGCATCTTACTAGCAAATAGTCATGTATACAAACTACATACATCGTTTTCCAAGTGCTCTCGACAGCCACGACCATATCGATTGACTACAAAAACACTATTCGAGACTTCGAATTGTACATAGTTAATGAATAGGAATTGAAATTGAAAACTAATGGAATACAAGTGCACTTATTTAAGCTTATGGCACACGTGGAATTGCTTTAAATTAGATAATCAACAAGTCCAATGAATAGTTATTATATAGTTATAGTTTCCGTTATTGTTTTTGTATCGGTGCAATTTTTATTAAATTGTAAATAGACGTAAGAGAATATAACTTTTCCAAGACGGAAGGAAACGATAATAAAATACATTTTATTACAGAAACCAAGAATTGTTTTCCATGACGATGATGTAAGTAACCGGAAAAAGTAACCCTTTAGGAGAATGAAACACAATCGCATTTAGTCACGATTAATCAATTGTCAGATTTATGAGTTTCATCATAATATATATTTATGTAGTTCTTCCATGATTACATTGAATTATAATTAATCTTATGGTAAATTAAATTGAATTCATTCTCTGTAGTACGAATGCCGATTTGTATTCGTAGTCGTTGATCGAAATCGTGCTAATTGAATGGAAACGCCTAAGAACAGAAGCTAAACTAAAAGTTAACAACTAAAATTTACAAACATGAAATCTATTTTTACAGTGTTATCTAGGGAAGCGAATGGTCGTAAAAAGAGTAAAATAAATAATAATACATAGGGACCGTGGGCGATCATCTTACGATAGGGTCTAAAGTTAAAACTTAAATGTATCAAATTTACAAAAATAAAGTAAATAATATTGAAATTAAAATTTTTACAGATTACAAAACGAATATTAAATTAAGAACTAAGTATAAAGCTATTTGAAAAGAGCGCTTTCAGGATTTAAGTATTTTAGCTAAGTTCCTTGAAAATCATTTGAGTATCTATGGATGTGTTGTGTATGTCGAAGTTTGTGTAATGAAGGTTCAAAATATAAAATTGTTAACAGAATGGCACAAATTTCATGATAAACATATGAACTGCTCATTGTTTCGGTTTCTGGAGTACTGCAATTTTATTGAAATTACGATTGTTTCTTTAGTTTCTAACTGTTTTTGAAGTTTTCAACTGTCTTATATCACTAACGGACGTCTTGAATTATTACTTTTATTTTGCAATCTAATTATGTTCCAAATTCGATCTTTACACTTATATTTGTTATTTGCTGGATCGATCAAGAGCCTGATCCTATTGATAGTGTGAATTAAACGTTGTTTCTGTTTAAAAATAATTTCAATACTTTCTATACTGAAGTCCTATTGAAGAACCAGAGTCATGTGTATATTCACAGCTCTTCCGATCAGACGTAGAACAATGTTCAAAATCAAAGTCAGTGGCGTTAAATTTGTTACAATAATGATATAAATAATTATTATTATTCGTACATATAGTAAAATATATTTTGAAATATTTTTCTGCCGTGTTCTGACTGACACCAACTGTGGTGGGTCACCGACAATCAATTTGCAAATTGTGCTGGCTTCGTTAAGTAATGTTCAAAGCTCGAAATACATTGATTTATGTTGACTCCTTTTGAGAAACTCAGACCATTGATCGATCAATTAAAGCTGGACACAATTTTGACAACATCTTTAAGATTTAGAATCAAAACACACCATCACGTTTCATCGTAACGTTACCAAGATTTTCAAGTCACAAAATAAACACCTCGTCGTCGCGAAGTTAAACACAGAATTTGCAGCACAGCGTCACTTGTTGCTTGTTGTTATCAAACGCATTGGTAGTCGTTTTTATTAAGTTTCAGGGATTCTGGATTCCATGTGCTCCTCCCTGCTCAGTCAAGTTGCACCGCTTATTGTATGGAGCACTTTTCCTTGCCTCCGCTGATGTCCACCTGTTCCAGTTCTCGTGCGATTTCGTGATCGTCCTCGATTCTGAAATGAACAAAAGAAAACCCAATTAACATCAATCATATTTTTACATACTATCGAAACTTACGCAATTTCCTCATTGTGCAGGCGCTGAACCAACTGATCACGTTTGTCCACGATCGCCACCAACTCCTCCAGCAGCAGGCGCTCCTTCTCGCGCTGCGCCTCGGTTTTGCGCCAGTCTTCGACCGATTGCGCAGCTCTCAGCTCCTGGTTGAGCATCGTGTACTTGCGCTCCAGGTCACTCTCTTGTTCGCTGCAGAACAAGAAGGAAAACATTTGATTTCGGTCGCAGGACACGAGGACAGGACCCCGAACTTACAGTATGTTCAGCTGCATTTGGCGACGCAGCAACGCATTCTTCTTGTTGACCAACGTGAACCATTGGGACAGCAGTTGTTCCTCCGTTTCCTCTGATTCTGCAGAAGAGAACGAAACGAAATTAGATATCGAAGGCCACCGTGGGCGAAAAGGCAGCTAAATCTAGATTAAACAGTAAGCGCCGGGTTAAAGAGTCGGTGTAAGAACTGGTGTGAGTCATTTGGCAACTAATTTGAACGCTAAGCGCTGTGCGGCGCTTGCTGGAATGAGTTAGTGTCTGGCGAGCGGATTGATTGGTGGATGAGTAAATGTTAGATTTCGGTTTGCTGTTCTACGGCCGAGTGGCCTTTTGCCGATTTGGTGTTAGTCACTGAGGTAATTAGATATGAGGTTAATGAACGAACGAACGAACGAGCGAGCGAGTGATCGAGCTTCATGTACAGCACAAACGACAACAGAGTAACAGTAGGAGCAACAAGTGTTGGAACGTAAGCTCAAGTGCGATCACTGCTGAACTTAAGCTTGTGGGTGAGCGGTGGTTAAAAGTAGAGCAGCAGCAGCTAGAAAGCTTATTACGGCACAAGAGCGGTTAAACAAAGGGTTCGCTACGAAGCTTTTCAACTATGGGACTATTTTACCACCACCTGCACCTCGACCGCACGTGCTGCGACTTCTTGAGCGTCGTCGCCGCATGCCGGGCGCAACATCTTCATCGCTGAACACTTTCAGATTATCACATGAGGAATGATTGGACGAAGCGGGGGATAATGGATGGCTACAATGATTCGCAACGTTTTGATTCGTGTCGACAACATTGATGCATGAGTGTGATCGTGGGCGTGGACGTTGGCGCGTTCTCGAGCGCCTCAAGGCGCGATTCTCATCTGCGTACGCGGTGTCCTCCCCCTCCTCCTCCTCCTCGTCGCTGGAGGCGGACGTGGAGCCGGGCGGCGTGAGGGAGCACTCATCGCCGTTCTCGGTGTTCAACAACTTGATTCTAATACTATGATCACCACCACCTATGCTATTGCGCAGTAGTCTAAGGAAGGGGTTTCTACTATATCTATTACTTGGATTGCCACCCATCACAGCGCGCAGTTTCTTCTCCAGGCTGCTGGCCTTCTGGTCGATGGCCTCCTGTTCGCGTTCGAGCGCCTCCAGCTCCGACTCGATGTAGGACAGTTTGTCGCCCTAGAAACAAGAATGAATGATGTAAGATAACATTCATTTGAATCACATTTTTTTGCTCACCTTCTTTTCGATCTTCGGAGAGATCCGATCCATCACAGAGTTGAAGGATTGCAGCGGGCTGGTGCCGTTGAAACGTTCGCTTAACCTATGACTAGGACTTAGTTTATTGTTGCTCAGGTTGTTCGTCAAGTCGATGTCGCGTGGCGGCGTGATCTTCTTTGTGGGCGAGAGCGGCGGCATCTTGGTTGGCGAGTGCGGGCCGTAGTCGTCGATGCCGTTGTGTATCGGGGAGATGGTGCGTTCGGGGGAGAAGTTCATGCGCTTCAATCGCGTCGGCGACGTGGGGCTGTCGAGGCTGTTGTGGGCGCCGCCGTTGGTGGTCTTCGAGCGGGTCTCCAGGATCAGGCGACGCGCCTGTTCACGAAGACGCTGCTGACGCTCCTCCTAAGGGAAACAAAAACGTAATCTTTTAGCAAAGTGTCTGGAGAAATGAAGTTGAAGCTCCTTAGTTTTTATTATTTAAAAAGAAAATGTATCATTTAAATAGAAAATGAATCTAAAATTTAATAGAAGCAAATCAAAGTTGAATAAAGAAGAATTAACCAAATTTGTGCGTTACTCACGTCGTTCTCGTTGCGTTCACCATTGGAAATTTTTAACTTTTCCATCATCATTTTCGCTTTCTCACTCATTTCCTTATGACGTGACAAAATTTTCTAAAATCATATGAAACGAAGAAACGAAAACAAAGCCAAGCGAACAAAATAAAATTAATGAATTCAAGTGCAAGCCAAAAAATAATCAAATTAATTATATACAATCATAAAATAATAGAAGCTTAGTTGGGTTTGGATTTTATTCTAACGACTCCTGGAGTAGGAATCTTCTTTCGAGTCCCATGAAATGGAATTGATCAATGCCAATCGTTTATCGGAGGTTTTAAATGGCATAAAGCCTTCTAATGAAATTCGAACGAAACTTTATCAAACTTAACAGAAACTTGAAAACAAGTCAACAAAACTTTAACGTAATTTAAGCTAATCGAAGGAAATATGTGGATTTCCACCCGATGACTCACGTTTGTTGTGTTTGGATCTAAAGATGTCGGCGACGTGGGCACCTGTTGGTTATTCGAAGTGTTCTCCTGATTGTTGCTGGTGTACAGCTTCAACTTCCGGTTTCCATCCGCGTCCGCATCCTCGACAGCGATAACTTCGTCCTCCTCCAGTTTGCTCGTGTCCTGCAACGCCGACAGATTCGAATGTTGCGATGCGTTGATCGAATTCTTGTCCTTGGTCGGCGACAGCACTTTGCCCAGGATGCTCTTCGAGCCCGAGAGTATCAAGTTCTTGACGTCCTTCTTGGCCGTGGGCGACAGCTGAGAGGACTTGTCGAGGCCGAAGATGTCGTCATCCAGCGAGTTCTGGTGCAGGAGATGCGCCTTCAAGTGGCTCAAATTGAGAAGATTCTGCGAGAGGTTGTCCGACTTGTAATTGCCAATGACGTAACTCGACTCGTCTGACGTTGGGCCTGCAAAGAGAGAGAATTGCGTATAATTGACAGCAGGACTGACTGCCGGAGGCCGTCTCAATTTACCAATTTGTTCGATTTGCAGTTGCTTGCCCGTGAAGTGGGCGCGCAATTGATGCAAATACGTCATCACGGCCAATTTGTCCGGCACCGCCAGCAGACTCATGTCGCGTGGCTCGATGACGCGTGGGATGCCCAGCGATTCGGCGGCGTCGAAGGCCGTGCGGCAGTTGCCGACGACGTCGTGGGCCGACAACTTCGTCATATCTCTGTGGAGGAGAATTCCATTAATTAGCCACTGACGCAGACACAAGGATTGATTAATCGAAACTCACATCAGATGCGACTCGAAGTGATGGATGATCGCGCAGAAGGCCATGCCGTTGCGCCAACTGGTGGTCAGGTTGGTCACCTTCACATTGGGGTAGTCCTTGGTGACCTCCTTGCACCACTCGAGCAGGTCCTGGCCGGGCGTGTTCTCCTTCAGGATGATCTTCTCTACCGGCTTTGAGCTGTTGATGCTGCCGTTGTTGAAGGACGAGTTCACCGATAACAACGACGAGTTGTTGTTGCTGTTGCTATTGGTGTTGAGGTCGTTCTCGTAGCTCTTCTTCAGATTCAGCGGTTGCAGCTCGGCGCGCTTCTGATCGGATCGTTGCTGCTGCTGCTGCTGCGAAGGCTGTTCTTGTGGCTTCACAACGCCGTTGGACTTGAGAGAAGTCTCCGTTCGGTCCTCGTTGGTGGTCAGAGAAGGCTCAGTTGCCGCCTTCTCTTCTGAACCAACCATCGATTTCGATAGAGATTCCTCCACCGAACTCTTCTTAACTTCAGCGGTCGAGTCCAGGGCTCCACCTTCCGACTCCTTCGACAACTCCTTGATCGAGTTGTCTGCAGACGACGGTGTTTCCGATTTTCCAAAGGAGTCCTTGAAATCGATGCTCTTGCGGACACTGTTGTGCAGCGATGCCTCAGCGGCGGGATTCTTCTGCTCCACCGGTTTGCCAATCGGAGTCGAGGTGACGATCTTGGTGGCTGCAGACGTCATCTTCGTCTTCGGTTCCACGGCCTTCGCAGCGTCCGCCGGCTCCTCCACCATCGACCTATCAGCTTCCTTAGGAACTTTTGTTGCTGTCGTCATCGTCGCCATCGTCGTCGACTTGTTGCCGACACTCTCTGGCTGCGGTTCGTGGTGAGGTTGTTGAATCGGTTGCGCTGCACTCGGGGTTTTCAGCAACTCGTCGTCTGCTGCTTGTTTATCTAATTCGAGTTCGAAATTGATGCGGTTAACTTCGGCCAATGGAGTTGGATCTTCGGATAATGAAGGTACTACAAGGTGTGTACGAAGGGCCAACAACAACAACAACAACACCATCAACATCAACGACAACAACAACAATTATAATACAACAACAGAGTAACATAGTACAAACGCATTAACACGTAACAGTGTAGGAGGAAGGAAATGTTGATTGATTTACACGAGGTGAGAGTGGAAGGAACAGAAAAGGAAGAGAGAACAAACATGGAAATGGTCAGTAACTACATTCAAATATGCACATTATTTATGGATATACTATAATTATCGTTATGATACTGTATACTAATATTAACACTAAATACATAAATCAATAATGTTCTACTCTAGGAATATATTATGGTTTGGGGTATGTGAAGGAACTTCTTCAACCGACAAGAGGATGAGTATTACAACATATAATCATGGGGTTTCAATACGATATACACATGAAGACCTAACTTTCTAATGCTAATCTAAAAACGTCCATAGTCCATAAACAAACATCGCAACGACCATAAGTGGAACACAAACATGGCCTGAACAGTGAACTCTTGCTTACCACTCAGAGGCGTCGGTAGATCGATGCACCCATTGAGACTCGATGTCATCTGCTCCAGCTGTTGTGTGAAGTCGAACAGATGGTCCGATATGTCGCCGGAACTTTCCAGGTCGGGGATGTCCTCGAGGTCATCGAGCGGCGCCACGTCGCAGTTGTTGTTCACAGACATGAGCGACACCACGCTCTGCATGTCCTCGTCGCTGCGGGAGCAAAAACACACAGATGGTCAGTAAAAAGAGGTTCCATGAGGCGTTGATCCAAGACTATGGTACTCACGTGGCTTTGCCCTCGCGCAAGAACACACAGCTGATGGTCAGCTCCAGGTCGGCGGAGGTGATTTTTCGCGACACAGGCTTCAGGTTCAGCGTGAAGCTCTGCTGGGTCGATTCGATACTCGCGTACTTCCGCATGTTGATGCTGGCCGAGGCCAAGACGCGCTTCTTGCCCATGGGCGTGATCTGTGGGCGAGACGGGAAAAAGGAAAACAAGGAATTTTAGTAAAATCTTCACTTATTTTATAGGTTCGAATTGATGGGATTGTCGGGGAAGTTATTTGCACGCGTCGCACATTCGGGGGCGCTGTCTCTGGTGACCGTTGAAAAGTCAAGGGAATCCATATTCGTTCGTCCGGCCGGGTCGCAGTCGTCGTCACATGCCGGGGCGCATGTCTTCGATTAATATATTCGGCGGAAGCCACAGGGAGCTTCGCTTTCGAGAACTTCGCCATTGTTGTACGTGACTTTGGCGTCGGAAGAGACGCGGATTTATTCATTGGAAAATTTTATTGCAATGGATACAACTCACTCTTTCTCACTCTCTCTCTCTTTCTCTATCCCCAAGTCTTTCTCTTTCCCTCTCTCTTTCACTCTCTCTGTCTCCTTAAGCGGTTTTATTAAACGCTCCCACAATTGCGATTACGATTGGAAACCCTTGTTTATTATCATGGATATAGTTTTCTTTGGTATGTTGGCCCATTGTTGTTGTTCTGTCTTTCTGGGTCTATATTTATCTCGGTGACCCATTTACATTTGAAATTAATTTCCACTTATTGCAACGCAAGTTCGCCACGTTATGAATATTCATGAGTTTCGCGTGCAATAAATGTAAATTAAATTCAAATTTTGCTTTCAAATCGACAACGTCGTCGCCTGCAGAAGAGATTATTCTATCTTGTTGGCTGAATGGCTGTCTGTCTGAATGGCTGGCTATCTGTCTGGTTTATTTGCGGAAATGGAAGCTTTACAGTAGGCACGACCTGGGAATTCGGTTGGTCCCTTCGGACGTATGAGCATCGAGAGCAGTATCGATCGAGAAGGGAGGAAGTAGACTCTGAGTAAGTTCTGATAATGACAGCGGGGAAGTCTTGTAAAGTAGCAAGAAGGAAATTCCATGAACTATTTTTCAAGACTTTGACTTTGTCACGTTCATTAATTGGAGAAAAATGCGATACAATATTTTTATTTTTCCCAATCCCTTCCATCTTCCCATTTGGATTCGGTTATTATTGAATATCAGCGATAAAATTGTATTACTATGGTATTGTAAAACCCAGTGATTTCATAATTTTCCACTCTTCCACTGAAGTTTTTCCCGCCTTGCTTCTTTGTCGGGCATTTAGTGACCCATATTCAGCGCATATTTAACGGATCATACAGCTACAATAACAACAACTGCTCACCAAACTATAACAACAAGGTAGACAACAACAACTACGAAGACAACAACAACAACATTGCCATCGGCTGCGGCTCATTATGAAATTATGCGGATTCTGTGGTGTCGCCTCCGTCGTTGCCCGAGTCCCGACCGCTCGTTACAGAACCGCCGCCATCCACTGGCAGAATCGTGGCGTGGATTCCGCCGCCGTCACCCCCTCTGCCCGGAGGGATCCCTGCATAATGGTTGGGGTGGCCTAGTCCGCGAAATTGAATGGTTAAAAGCGACGTAATTAAAACGACATTCGAGACGACGGCAGATTACCGAAGTGAGAGGACAGTAAACCTCAAAAAGGTATAGAAAAGTAAAAAATAATGAGGTCGGGAAATCTCCAATTTCGCACAATTAATTGTTCATTCGGTCGAACGTCGTTCTGCAAGTCGAAAGAAGTAAGGTTCAATTTATTAATATCGGTCTTCATGGTTACCTTCAGCAGACTTCTATATCTCTCCCCCTATCTCACAGTGTCGTGCCCATTATATTCGAATAAATTATGCGGTTGGTGACAAACACTCCATCCCATTCCCCCTCCGACTAATCGGGCCGACCAAAATTTTCACACCATCCGCCCATGCGGGTCTGGGTCTCTTTCCCTTTATTCCCTTCATCGATGCCCACTGTCTGTTTGTGAAAAGCATTCGGACAGACAACTGTGCAATTTTCGCATTTCAATTTTAAACTCAAACAAAGCCCCTTTGAAAATGGAACTGAATGGAGCTCGGGTATCGTTCAGTCTCGTTCTCGCCTCAATTGAGCCGCCTTTCAACGAACGTCCGTCCGTCCGTCCCAACGACTGAATGACTCGAGACTTGTGGGAGAGTCGAGAATTCGTGGCAAATTAAAGGGTTGACACCGCGTCCTCAACGACGCGCATAATCGCCGCAATCGAATCAATTTTGAAAACAACGAAACAACGAAAAGGTAAGAGCAATCATTTCCGCAGACGACTTTTACTTTCGACAACGGCAAAGTCGTAAATCTCGAAAGTGAGTTCAATTTAAATGTTGTCAGACGTCTCCGCCCCCCACTGCCCTTGCCGCTTGTCGCACTGGCACCATGTGCGACGCTCCGCCGCCTCCCACGCGATGACAGCGGGCGACAGCGTCGAAAGTGAATGGGGCGGCATAAATTGGACGCATGTGCAACATTGTAGCGGATTCAATTTGAAACTGCTCCGCTCTTTTAATCAAATCAAAGCGATGTCGTCGGCGTGGTCGTCATCATCCTCCCACTGGCGGCACTTTCTTCACGATCCATCCCCCCTTTTGAAGTCACCACCGAGTCGAATAAAGTGGGATGAAGGCGAAAACTATGAGAGTGCATGAAACAAGGTCTTTGAAAAACGGAAGGAAAAGTCAGGAGGACCTCTCGCGATTATCAGAAGGGCCTTCGATCTCTGACACCACTCACAAGAGGGGACCGGGGGACCACGACCGACATGACCGATTGCATGATCGACTCCATTGGCCGCGACACAATTGAAGTTACTGTCATCGCTCACGAACCACAAGCGAAACCAAACAAGCGAATTTAATTAAGGCCCGGGTCCGCTCCGTTTTATGTCCTTTGATGCGTGCTTAGCGGCAAATTGATTCCCGCACCCTGCCGTGGGGCTTATGTTCTTGTTGCCAGGTCGTTTTCACGCTTTGTTTTTGTGTAAAATTATTGTCTCCGGCTGACACACGCTTCTCAAGGTTGATTAGTTCGTGTCCCGGCCATTTGTAATGAGTTGAGGCGAGTGCTCGAGGGACCCGGTCGTCATGGCGAGTGGAGGAATCAACGCTGACTCAGAGAGTTGCGCGATCGATGCGGGTTCGGGTTGAGGGGAAACCACTGCGGCAGCATACTCACGTCTTCGATGACGAACGTCCAGTCCTTGTCCTCGAGCTCGTGTGTCCGCGGGTCCTTGAAGAGCGTCACGGAGATGGCGTGGTTGTCGGGCACCGGCCACGAGATGTGTCCGACCAGCGGGTTCATCATGTCCGGCTCCCAGGGCAACGGGGCCGAGGCCACGCGTCGCGACCGCCGCGTCCACACGACCGAGAGGTTGGAGGGCCGCCTGCAAGGAGAGAGAGAGAAAATGAAAACACATGAAAAGGATTTACGAATTTAATGCCTCATAAAGGGGAGACTTGTCGATGTATTCTTTGAGGACCACGAGAGATGGGCTCATTAAAACTTCGTTCGTGGCCAAGGACCCAGCTCTCGTTGGCATCTCTAGGGGCTCGCTTCACACTTGGCGAGGCGAGATATGATAGCTAAGAAAAGCAATGTGTGAGTGTGCGTATCCTGGGGTGCCGAAGGACATAAAAGGAACGGACGGAAGCTGCCACCGCAGAAAATATATGCGAGGGTGTGAGTGGAGCTGAAACCTAAACGAACCCGGTTCATCGTGAGCTAAAGCCTCAAGGATAACGTTTATGATTGCTCAGCGCTCGGTACTCAGCAGCCGAGTCGAGAGTCGAAGGCGAGAGGGGTCGACAACTTTCGCCTTTTGCTCCGTTTCGAACGTTGCCAGATGAAAGTAGGTCAACATTTTACTTTCATTCCGAGAGAAAAGCAAACAAAATACACAAACATGAAACGTAAACGTAAAATGGATGCAACATCGTGGAAGGATGTGCGGCGGATACGTAATAAAAGCAGAGTTTATTTCGAGTTTTCTTCCACTGGCGACGGCGAAGCGATCGCTCAGCACAGCCATCAAATATTAACGGGCAATTTCTACCCATCTCGGACGCAGCTTCCCTGTTCAAATTCGCAGTTCTTTTGAAGACAACATTCCACCTCTATAAAAAAATGAAGAAAAGCTCGGGGTTGTTAAAACCATCGTCATCATCATTTTATTTCCTCTTTGACATGTCTATTACTGTCCCATCGCTGAGGCCATTATTTCTGGATTCTTTTTTTGCTCTGCTCCTTTTGAAAATAATAAATGGGGATCAGTTATTTCTCCGTCAACTGACCACCCAGAAGGATCTGTTTCTTTAGAAACCTCTCTGTGCACACACGCTAATACAATGTTTGCCATGGTCCTTTAATTCCGTTCGTGATGGATGAGCATTCGTGTGCAATCCTAGACCTCGTGAGTGGGTGAGAGGCGGCGACACTGTGAGGATGATGAGTCTCGGGTTACAGGCTTCATGACTACCCCAATATTTTCCCAGATCAGTCAGGTTCTTCGCCAAACAAAGGATCAATATTTCGCAAAGAATCGTGGGATGAAGAGAGAGAGAGGATAACGAGAGGCGGAAGAGAATCGTGCACAATGGAAGAACCTGCAGAGAACAAAGGACGAGCAGACAACTTTCCTGATGAGCACAAAGTATCCAGATGAGTCTCGGTTTACTCCGGGATCAACGAACGGCCTGAGGGGGTGGGACGAAATCCCTTTCCGGCTCAACGGACTTCCTTTTATTGTTCTGCTGCCGGTTGCCAGCAGAAGCAGGAAGAAAACAACACCAAGAACTGTAACAAAAAGCTATTATAATTTCTGCAGTGAGTCACGATGCAGCAAACTGCGGCACAGCCTGATGCTGGGTTTTGTTTTCGTTTTCGTTGCAGCTCAGATTGCGCTCCGAACGAGTTCCAGCCACAGGAAGCAGCAACTGCAACAACATCGTCATCGCTAATCAGCAACATGCGGAGAACAGCAATGGCCAGAGATTGTTGCTGTTTCCACGAGACGATAGCGGACTTCAAAGAGGTATAAGAAACGACTGGAGGAGGTGATAAAACATAGGAAGAGAGGGAGAAAGAGAGAGGCAGAATGGAAGAGGGTGGCGGTTGTTCTCATGAGGGAAATCACATTGTTTTAGTATTGTTGGTTGTTATTGTATAAATTGCAATTCCAACTGGCGATGTTTCATCATAATTAATCCAACAACAAAAGCGAGTTCAAAGCTCTGGTTGTGTACAAAAACACACAAAAAAAAGAAAAGCAAAAGCAGCAGCAATTGAATTGATGCGTGACTGTTGTAAAGTGCATGCATCGTTCCGCAAACACTTGTTTTGCTCCATCTCCATCTTTCTCCTCCTCCTCCTCGGTTTCAATCACCGCACGCATTTCTCGAGGAGCATCCACAAGAATCCACAAAATCTGCATCTGCCCCTTGTCCGCGGATGCATTCGAAGGGCGGGATCTTGTTGTTGGAAGCTTCTTCTTGCCCCCAAGTGAATTCTGTTCAAAAACACTTCGATTCGATGTTGTTCTTTCTTTCGAAATCCACTTCGAAGATTACTCGACTCGTGGGCTTTTCCTCGGTTCGATGAATTCCCACTCGTTTGCCTCTCGTCGCTCCTCTTCTCCTCGGCCACTTATTTGTCTTCCGACGGCTGGGCTCGTTGCCAAAAATAATCAGTCAACGTTTGCTCTTCAATTAGGAAATCATTGGATCCGGCCCTCGCGTGTGGCTCGTAGAGGCAGCAGAAATAACAAAATAACAACAACAACAATGACAGCAAGCAACAACAACAGTCGTCGGACGGTCAAGATCACTTCTAACATAAGATACACTGAGAGAAAATCAATAGAAAGGAAGGAAACCGTCAACTCCTCACTTTAATCCAACTCTGGAAACTCGTCAATTTTTATTGGTTTCAATTGGATGGATGGTTTCTTGGTCGATGTGGTGACTTTTTTACCGTGTACCACATCACCTCCCTTCCTTGTCACTTGCCAATGGGTGCGACATCAATAATTGAAGACACGTTACCAACTGATGTTGGCAACTTTGCCAAGGATTGACTCTGACGTGGAAATCAATTTGTCGTCGATAAGCTCACGAAGGACTGACTGACGGACATACATGTACATGGATAGTTAGATATCGAGTTAGATAGTTAGATATCGTGTGACAGGATAATTTTCTCGTTTAAGAAGGAAAGAATAATTGCATGAACAGCGAATGTAAATTGGAATAGGTCATGCACGGAAGCGAAGAAGAAAAGATGGGAACGAGAGAATAGCGATTATTGAATTTAGTAATAATTTAATACAATGAATGTCGGCATATCGGAATGAATACGTCATAAAGAAGGCCTTTATGTACTGTAGATTATAACAAGAATAAAGAAAGACGACCAGAAAATGACGACCCATAAAACTTCAGTTCATTTCAGCTGAACAAAGTTGAACTTTGTACAGGAAAATGATATAAGAAATTGCGCATGACGAAATGAAATGCAAATATTGCATATTCTATATATTTTACATGTGGAAAAAACAATAAGTCGAATAAAAACCGATTTTGTTGATGTCGATGTTTTTATTTGAGAAGTTACAGCATTGTTTTCAATTGCTTCGACGAACTTCGGATTGTTCTTCGAACGGAGTTCAACGTTGGCGACATTCAATGCTGCAACGATCAGCGAACGCTTGATGTTGCTTGCTGTTTGTAGACACCGTTACACCGTCTCAGTGTTCAATGTAAACAACATGCAAATACGTCTCACACTGAATACGGAAAGCGGAAAACTGAGTTCCGGAAACAGTGGCGTGTGCCAAAAATGCGACAGGAAACGGCCGAGCGAGAAAAATGTAAAATTAAAATCTGTCTCTGTCCATGTGAGTGAGATTATCACGGCAATGGGAACCGCCACTGTCAGATTCGATAGTTTGTTTTCTTTGATTGTTGTTTATCCGCTAAGTTATGATTTGTTTTGGTTTCTCCCCCCCACCGTCTGTTGTTTTGTGTCGGTGACACTCGGCCTGTTGTCGTATTTTATTCTGTGTGTCATTAATTTCTGCGCCATTGTCTGCCCGTCGTCGTCTTGGTCCAAAGTCACGGTCTCTGCTCCTCCGACTGTCGGCGCCACCGAAGCGAGCGCACTATGAATGGGCCCATAGACCAATAGTCAATGATGTGTGAGTATTTATTTTTGTGTGTGTGTGTATTGCGTCGATGAAACTCAACAAGTTGCATCATCGAACGCAGAGCGAGGAGACGTTGAGTCGATGACAGCGATGATTTTCAATCGAAATCGTGAAGGGTACAAAAATTTAAAGTTAATGTCGAGCGAACACGAAAATAGTGAAAATTGAATTGAAGACGGTGCAGAGGCGAAGAAGTAATCAGCTCACGAGATCATGGGACAGTAAAACGTCATCGGAAAGCAATCTTTGCAAAAGGGCCAATCTAAAAGTAATCCCAGCAATGAAACACAAAAAACCTAAAAAAACGATAAATGTGGAAAAGATAAAGGAAATTCCAATACAATGTGGTAGAGAGAAGGAATCTCACCGACTCGAGGAAGACCAATGAGAATGGATCAGAAAGTACTTGAAGGAATCAGAACCAGAAACAACTTCTTCAATCACTAATGAAAAACAGCCAAACACTTAAGATAGATAAATGGACGCCAGAGATAAGTTGCTCAAGTGGTAACCCGACCCCCTCCTCCACGCTCCGCCGAGCTCATCGCCCTCCCCGGGACCATCAGGGAAATTGGAAATTGGGTTCGACTTGCGACGATGATGGGGTAGGGCCACAAATCGAGGGAACAGCGGGCGAGGAGCGAAGGAGGAATTAAAAAGTAATGTGTTTGCGAAGCGATATTCCATGACATCGATGACGACGACGAAGAAAATCGATACCGGTCCCAGAGGAAGGAAGGAAGGAAAGGTGGGGACCCATCGTACTATGACTCTAGCTCTAGTGACTAGTGAGCAGCATATCAGTGTTGGAGAACGCGACCACGACCACCGTTCGTTATCAACCGAGGAGAAGGAGGAGGAGGAGCAGGTGGGGGGAAAGCAAATAGAATAAAATAATATCAAACATAATATTTAAAGAGCGATAACAGAACGTGCAGGGGATTGCGAAAGCATTTTCAAAACTAGAAGACTTTGTTTTCGTCGAGATGTTGACAGGGACAAGAGATAAATTTAATACTTCCGAAGAAAGGGGCTCGAGTTTGTAGTGTGTCTTGGTATTATGGATCCATTCCATTGAATTAAAAAGAAATCGATAAAACTCATTCGGTCGGGTGTCGCAGAAGGCAGATGTGGTGGGTAAATATCAGAACCCGACAAAAACCAACATTTGTCGGATAGACCGAGAGACAGCTGTATGAAGTTATATGTGTATATATTGAGGGAAAGAGAGAGAGGGAGAGAGAGAGACACGCAAAGCAAAGCTACGGAGAGTCGAATGCAATTTTCCCTGCCTTCGGAGAGAAGTCGCAATTAATCGTATTTTTCGCCGTCGTCCGTGAAGCATGAAGTCGATCGGGCGGGTGTGAAGGAGGTGAAGGAGGAGGGCGCGAGCGGTGAATTTATGCCGGTGGCGCAATTATGGCAAAATCGTGGATAATTACACACACATAGACAGAAAAACAAGTATTCGATTGGATAAGAGAGAGAGAGGCTGTAAATGTATATCCGAGGACGAATATAAGGACATGAAGTCAGTGGAAAAGTGAGAGGTGAGAAGGAAGTAAAACCTTTGTGGAATATTACTACCATTTACTCACTAAGAACAAAATCAGTTCTATATTGACTTCATATCGGAAACCCAAATACATTTTGAAGTTCAGGTTATGCTAAATCAACCGAGGCACTGAGAAAACTTGATAAAAGGCAATGGAATGACCCACAGAGTACTGCATTTATGACCTAATCAGAGGAGTAGGTTCTCGTTTTTCGGGTCAAAACCCAGCAAATGTAGAGAACTTTCCAGTCAACCAATGTTCATTTAACCGTGTCATCAGTCGATGTTGAATCCCTGGTTCCCCACACACACACTCTCAGTCATTTAACTGGCTCCACTACCAACAGACATGAAAAGAGCGACAGAGAGAGAGAGAGAGGTAAATGTAACCCCCAAATGGCTCTCAAAATTACGCCGGCTGCTTTTCATGGCTCGCCTCGAACCACGCCTCCACCGCTAACTCGCTCACAAGGGAACTATTTAAACACACTCGCCGGAAGAATCGAACAACCCCATGCAACCGACGCCAACACTAAGTAAAGAACAAGGCGAAGGACCCGGGCCTTGGGCACAGGACTCGTCCAGAGGTTCGGTTGGCTTCTGGACCTTCAGGCTGGCGCCATTAGCACTTTTCAAATGTCAATAACATTAGGAGAGAAGGGCTTGAATCGCCGAAAAGGGGCCGACACCACCTACGCCACTGACGCCCACCCCCGAGAATCGATTGCCCGAACCCTCGAGTCGACAAAGGGTACGATGCGTGCACCCATTGCTCTCCGGTGTTTGTTGTTTTCGCTGAGAAATCCTTGAGCGACGACAGTGTTCGACATGCAGGCCCGGCGGAGTGGAAGGCAAGAAACAGTTGCTAGCAAAATCGATCCAATTCGGATGGGAGAATGTGCGGCTCTGTGATAGGTGGTGAAATATCGCTACTGAACGTGTCCTTGGGTCGAAGGATATGCGGGAAGGAAATTGTCGCCCCCACTCTAAATTAAGCGTATTACATTGAGCTGCAGGGGCGAAGAAAAGCTTCGAGCGAGGGCGAAAACTCAAAGGAATGGAGGAAATATTTCATGGTCACGCGCCGCCGACAAAAGACGTTAGAAAAATCCTCACAGAGGACGAGTGAAGGATGTGAAGCGGTTCAGGGACATTTGCATAAATTTCCCTCAGTCAACTTCAGATGTTGTTAGCGTCAACTCGAGGAAATAATGTGTCTAAATTTCTGCAGACGAAGGACGAGTTTTAATTAAAATCGACATTAAACAGAATGCCTGCTGTAATAGAAATTTTCGCAATAACAAGAACCACATTAGGTTGTAACTAATTTATGTGTTTGTTTTGTCTTACATGTCTGTGTTTGCAATAAACAAACTAATTCAAACGAATGATTGCCTTAGATTAGATATTTGCAAATGTCAGCGATTGCGCAATGTCCTTGTTTTCCTTGAATATATGTGTATCCAAGTTTATTCATGTCATTCTTTTATATGTCGCAAGTTTTTGTTTTCGTTCAAACTGTTTTTCGATACAAAAACAAGAAATTTGCTTCTTAGCCAAAAGTCAGAAACAATAAGATTTGGGTGTCATCAAGGACAAGATGTGGAGAGAATGAAGGACATAATGTTTTTAATATCACATTGTTGTAAATATAACTTGATTAAGAGATGATAAGAGAACGTGAAGCATAGTGAAATCAGTTTATAAAGATGAAGGAATTCATATTGATTTTCTACTCGAATAGAACTAGATATGATTGTTATAGGAGAAATATTCATAGTTATTCATATGATTTAATTCAAGACTTTACAATTTAAATACAATTAAAACATCACATAATACTAAACACAGATTATGTCTTTCAGCATTTCCTCTATACAACATTTGAAAAGGAATTCCCGGCTCGACAGATAATTTCCTTGCTCTCTGACATAATATCAGAGACTGCGTCGTCCAGGAAATCTGTTTAATGTAATCCGCAACAAAGTCGCAGGAGACGGTGAGAGTGAGAAACAGACTAGCGAAGAGCAAAGGAATAGACCACAAAAATGCCCTTTGAGAAAGTAATTTCATTGAAAGCGTAGCGTGTGTTTTTCAGCACTTTTGCTCCGCATATCATTAACGCCTGCTCGGAGCAAACTTTTGACGTGCGTCTGCACAGCCTCCGCAACGAGATTCCGCCACAAATGGCCAGAGGTGAGGGGGGGAGAAGTTGGGGTTTTCCAACAACGCGAACGAATTTTCCAGCCATTTGCTGCATCAGGCTGTAATTGAATTTAAAGCGTTTGTAGTTGTTGTTGGCTGCGTCTGGTGTCGGGCGAACGAAACGAAACGACACGACGTCGTCTTGTCTGTTGGGACCTCTCCTTGTTCTTGTTGCTGTTGTTTTTCTTATTGTACGTGCTGTAATGCACAAGTTTGGAGCAGGTTCCCGTTGCCAAATGAGCCGCGGGCGATCGGGGTGCCAATGATTGAGAGTACGGAAGTTCGAGTTCTACTTTCGAGAAGACTTCAGTTCTCCTTTGTTTGCCCGATGTCAGTGAGTGATATATGGCTGATTTTCACAGTGGCGAGAGGGAGTCGCAGAGAGAGAGAGAGAGAGCGAGGGCGCAGTAATCAGAGGGGTGGTCCAATGACTTCGTCTAATTGTTCGATCCCGAAGTAGAGCGTATCTAAATATTCATGGTACTGACTTCGACTCTGGCTCCATCTCTTCTTGTTTCCCACGAATGCGTTTTCACAATAGCTAATTAATTACTCACCCTCGGTGAAATTTGCATAAATGGAAGGCACAAAGTTAAATCCCAGAAGAGAAACAAATTATACCGAAAAACTACGACGAGTTTAAGATCGATTGGTATTAAGATTAGATCTGAATATCATGCATGTTCTCAAAAGAAGAAATTTCTCTGAATAGGAATTGTTTACATAAAACCCAGAAACTTAATATTCTCTAGAGGAGAATACACAAAATTTCATTCAGATGGCATGTTAAAAATAGTCTAAGAAAAATTAGGAAGAACAAAGTAAATTGTGAGGATAGCTCCACGAATAATCCCATAGGTTATTGTCGTATGACACATGCAAAAACACGAAGGCCTCGAAGTGCACAAAAAACACAAAATCCCAAACACATTTGACCAACTGACATCCATTTGAAATGTGCCCTGGAGTGAAGGACTAGGGGAAGCTGTCCCAAAACGAGGACAATACAATGTTTGTTATCTGTAAACTCCGGAGCTGTGGAAAATACCGGAGGCGAGGGGTCCAGCGAGAACATCTGAGACCGACAAATAGTTTTTCGCATAAATTAAATGTAAACACGTGTTGTTCTTGTGTGTTGTTCTGTCTGCTTGTTTTCTTGTTTCGAGAGCCAGAGTGTATTTTTAGCATTCAGTGAGATTTTAAGAGATTCGAATGGCCTCAAAGAGACGAGTTGCTGAGAGAGGAGGGCCAACGAGAATTGGAGCCATCTCCTCTCTCGATGGACGTTTTTCTCACGCACCTCGGGGTTTCGTTGACCTCTCCTCCGGCGCCTTTGAAATTGTATTTGGATTCTGATTTCGTATAAAAATTCTTGCGCCAAGGTGTGAGGTGCCACCAGACGTAGGTCGTGGCGTGCGGCGTAAATGGAGGCAAGTGTAATAAACGGAGGCGGGGATGCGATTCAAATAAACAATTCTCAATGGGCTCAGTCGATAGTTTTATTGGCGTGTATATTATAAAATGAATTTCTAATTGTTATTTTGGCATTTATCTATTAGGGTATTTAGGGGGAATTTGTAGCGTAGGCCTATGGTGAATGGAAGGTGGAATTTTATTGGAATCAATTAACGAAAGAATTGTAATAATTTAGAAAAAGATGGGGAAGCAAAACAATTGAAATTCGTTTTTGCGACGATTCGGTTTGAGTGAAGAATAATTGATCAGGAGTAAAAACAAATAAATATGAAAGGAAAGAATCGTATGACAAAAGTTAAAAACTATGGATGGAAACCGATGGAAAACTCGAATGCCATGTAATTGGAATTGAGAAAACAATTGCTTCAAATAAAGAAATCACCGGGGAACGTGGCAAAAGTGATTTCAAAACGAAAACTAGGATAGAGCGAGAAAAGAAGAAGAATTTGGCGGCAGGGGAAGTGAAGATAGAAAAGCGTCCGATTTGACGACTGTCCATAAATCAATCGCATGAAATAAATAAATATTGAGATCATTCGAGCGACCTTCGGCGAGCGGTGACCAGATCGTGCTCAGTATCAAACGAGTTGTTGGCCGCAGAACGATTTTTTACTCCGTTTATTTTCGTTTTGGTTCTCAAATATGTTGCGAATATGCCGGCGAATGGCGAATGTTGCGAATTAAAAATAAACTAAGTCCACGACGGATCTGAAACAATAGAAGCTTTGTTTAGCCGCAAAGTGGAGAATCATGTAGTGGAGCTCGAAACTTTTTGCAATATACGCAATAGAAAACTAGGAAACGAGCGGAGAATGGAGGGAGCGAAGCGAGTTTCTGTATAGAGCAAATGAAAACTAATGGATTAGCGGCTAGACCGAGCTCCCGAGTAGTAGAAAATCCAATTCGAAAATCTCCACATGACTGAGCCACAGACCCAACCACCCATCCATCTGTCCGTCTGCCTGTCCGAATGCGGAAGGTGGTTCCGACTTCAAGATGAAGTGAAGTGGAGGACGAGGGGGGGAAAGAAACGTGATGAGCGAAAATTTCGAAATAATCAAATGACATCAGCGTGCGAGTTGTGTCCGAGATATGTACGACTACCACTCTATTAGGTGTTGTGACTCTTTGTTGTTGTGCCCAATAATTTGTATTCTATTTTTGGGAAGGTGTTCTCCATTGTTGTTGTTGTTGGTTTTAGTGTAACGAGACAATCGATGTGTCGCCGAGGTTTCCGCCGCCGATGGCAACCGATTGTCGCTGGCTCACGTGCTAATTTATCGAATTCCTTCCTGCCTTCCTCGTCGTCCCACTTCGTCTTCCCGACCGAGCGTTCATTAGTCGTGGGCCATGGATTCAATGTCAAAGCAACGAAGAAGGTGTGGAGAGAGAATCTAGAAAAACTCGCGAGACATTTTCACGAAAAATCTGCAGGTTGCTCAAGGCGTTACATGAAAGCGAGGCAGAGGAAATTCAACCTCTTCCCCTCACGCCATCTCTTCTCAAATCTTTGTACAAAAATGTAAATAGAAATCTGCATAAGAATTTGTTGTTTACGAGAAACGATCGTCGATATTTTCTCCTCGAAGACTGAGGACAGAAAACAGAGACGGAGGCGAAGACAATCGCAAACACAGACAATCGACACGAGTGTAAAACGGCATTTTGTTTGAGTTCTTGCCAAACGGTCTGTTGATATGCAAAGGCATCCACCACACGTAATCAGCGAGATGCAGCACGGTCCGGTCGGGTCACAGTCGAGTCGACAAACGGACGGACAGAAGCCGAGTCGAGCATTTATCGTCTGAAACCGGACGATAATGGACTTGTTTACGAGGCTGCGACTACCGATGGAGCTCCATTGGATTGTTCCCAAAGACCAGGGTGGGTTCTTCTTTCATACTATCGAGTCCGCCAAGTAGAAGGTGCCGCTGATGACGCAAGTGGTCGCTTGAGGCCAAAGCCGTGTTTGAAAACTTTAAAAAACCACAAACACAATCATCACAATCGAAGTCGCGAAGCAACCGGAGAACCGCTGGTTGTACTTTTAACCCAGTTCTTCTCACCGCGCTCTCTCCGCCACACTCAATCATCATTTCGCAAATGGAACGCAGTCGATCTGAACCGAACCGAACCGATCTGATCTGAAGTCTGACCCCGTCGGAGCAAATCCGAGATCGATCGATCTCTGAGCATCTGAGCGGTCTGAGACGAGGGACGTGTGGGGATGGCATTAGTGGGGTTCCATCGAGAACGAGACAGGAATGGGTTGGAAGGAGAATAAAACCTCAACAGTAGCGAACGAACGAGCGAGCAAAGCTGAAAAGATAGACGAATCATCATTAACGAATTGCGCTATAATGAAAAACAACACCGCGGTTGCCGTCGATGCAGTTTCTGTTGGCGCGGCTGCCGATGCCGATGCTGTCGATGATGAAAACAATTTACAGTTTCGCACATTGGCGCTGCTCTGTGAAGGGGAACAGGTTGGAGGCAGTTTGGGGCCCAGCGCCGACGACCAGGGCGGATACAAAGTGTGCAAGATGGAAGTCGGAGGGCGGGAGATGGAAGTGATAAGTGTGGTGTGGCCTGCTCGGTATTCGCAAGAGCAACAGGCGTCGCGAATTGTAGCAAAAATACAGATCGTGTCGACAATTAGCGAAGCACTTGCAACGAGTGCTCCAAAAGGGAGAAACTCCAAAGATTGGAAGGCGCATCCACGTGTGGGCAAATGAAGATGTTTCGACAAACAAAAGCCAATCTCACATCATAATCGCCGGGTGTCAACGGCGCGCTCGATCGATTGATCAAGAGATTCCGTTGAAAACACCTCACATTCACGATTAGTTTGGTCTTTTGCGTTGGTGTTGGATCGATTGTTGTTGTCGACACGATAAGCCTCAATGAATGACGTCTTCGATGAATGAAGGCAACAAAACACATTCACGACGATATCAAAAGGGAGTGGGAAACAGAAGTCGACCTGCAGATTCAGATCGCAGCACTCAGATTCGAACAACAGTTGGAAGCCATCGAGAGAGATGTCTCAAAAAAAAGTGATGGGAGGTTTTGTCGTGAAGGTCTGGAGCGTTGACCTACCGAGGAACGCAATAGAATTTATCCACAACAATGAGATCCCATGAATTCATTTAAATGTTGATATATTTTCGAAAGTAATTCCCGAAAACAGGAAGCCGAATGCGATAAAATCGCTATTAATATCCGCTCAAGACCTCAACCGAAGTGAACCGAAACCGAAACCGAGCCTCGCCAGGGCACGACAATGAAAAATGTCCCAAGTCGGGGATCCACAACGAACAGGAACCATTACCACAACGACAAATTAATCACAACAAACGAGCAGAAGAAGGAGAAGAAGAAGCGAGCGCGGCTACATGAGAGCCGAATGATAAGTGGAAAGAAATAAAATGATTATAAACCCGCAGGCGAGACGAGACCAGAGTCTCCTCCTCCGCCTCCGGGGAGCTCGAGCGAAGCGAAACGACCGAAAACAATTGAAAAATCCTCGAAAATCAAAACATAAGTAATCAAAAGCACAGGAGGAAAACTCACCATTTGGCCGTGGTCTCCAGACGCAGCTCGTGGTACGAGGAGGTGAACTGGAACTTGGCAGCGCGTTTGTTAACACGCTGCAGACGCTTCCACACGCTGCCCATGAGGCTGATGGTTGGTTGCCGGGGCTGCTGCTGCTGCTGAGATTGTAGTTGTTGGTTCTGTAGTTGTAGTCGATGGCAGGAGGCGTCACAGGCAGGTAGTCGTCGAACCTTCGCCGGGAGTTTCTATTGTTGTCGATGACCTGTGCCGCAACCTCTGCGCAGGTATTTCCTCGAAGCGTTGCCAGACGCAGTGATTAATGATCGAGCGGCCAGTGAGTGAGGAGGAAAACGCTCCTCAAGGTTGGTTGCGCTCCCTCCCGCGGCAGCGGGTGCCGCTCGTGTGCTGACTTAATTAGGGTACGCCGGGAAGAGCGGCCGCCCGGTAGAGACACCAGGGTCAGATTCTCCCTGAGGCTTCTTCGTGTGTGTCGACCGACGATTTGAGTTAATTTTTTCGCACTAAATCTAAGCTGGAGGCTGGTGAAAGGTCTCGACAATGGTTGGCCTTTGTCTTCGTTGTTTCTGCTGGTGTTCCTATTGTTGTTGGTTGGTTCTAAAACACAGTTGGTGTTCTGTCGGCCACCTTTGTCAACTTGGTTCTTGTTTTGCCTTTTGTTGTCTACAGCAACAACAACAACTACAGCAACAGCTGTTGTGAGCTTCTTCCCCAGATCCGCTCGGGTTTATTGCACAAAAACAACGTATTTTGATTTTTGGTTTTTTTTCTATCACTCGTCGTCGCCGCCGGCGGGTATCAGCGTTGCCATACTGCGCACTTGCAATTGCTCACTAATTTCTACAAAGAACCCAATCGAATCAAAGAAAACCGTGAATTTTTACAAGGCAAATAAATACCAAAACAAACAAAACGCGCAGTTGGCGATCTGTTTATTTTGATGAATTTGTTTTCCAATTGAATGTGATAAGAAATGTTTTGTTTTATTTTCGTCCGTTCGAGCGATCGACAGAGATTTGTGGGACAAGACAAGCAAAGCGTCGTCGTCGTCATGACGAACGCCACCAGACATCGAACGTGGCCACCGAGAGGGATTCCCAACCGATGACGAGTGGGCATTCGGATGATTGTTGCCTCACGCCACCCAAAACCCTATCGAGAATCCCGAGGAAATAATTCCGGGAACCTCTGGGCATGAAATTAAATGTCAACGAAAAGTCTTCCTCGTCCGTCTCTGTTTGATTTTCATTAAAAGCGAATTCAATTAAATTCCAACCCACACACAAGTTGTTGACTCCTGAATATCCCGCATCAAAGCGATGCAACCCGATGGTTGAGAACGAGGGACGACGATGACGGGCACAGAGGGCCATAAACCATGGCAACGACAACGATGTGCGTCGTTGTAGACACTGCCAACTGGACCCCCATCCAAAACTGGACGCACAGGAAGGAGCAGGGGACGGAAGTCGATTCTCAGCTGTTGGGGGCTCTGTGTGCTCAACTCTGACAACTGACAACGAAATGACAGACAGGCAATGAAATTCAATGTAGAACTAAAAATCCTTGCACTTAGCTCGGTGCATGGGTGGAGCTTAGTTTCGCTCCCATCCCCAGAGCCTCTCGTCGACTCCACTCGACTACAACCTGATTTCAATGCACAACTTGGACAGCGAAACATTCGAAGGCTCAACGGCAACAACAAAACAGCTACTGAACCCCGATACATGCCGCATCATCATCATCATGAGGAACAGGCAACGGTAGGAAGGAGGCAGAACAAGTTGCTGGCAGCTGGAAGAAGGCTGTTGAGTATGTGTGGGTTGTTGTTTTTGTACTACTCGTTGTCCTCGTCAAAAACAAATACAATGCGATGATGTGAACAACAACAACGTCGCCATAGAGACGATGATGATGATGAGGGCAATTGAGGAAAGAGCCGGCTAGTTTCGAAGGGTTTTTGGGTATCAGTCCAAACTCAGACCAAGGGAGTGAGTGTCTAGCGAAGGATCCGTGTGGAAACGCTTCGAATGAAGGCTCAATTGAGGAGGAACCAAGGAGAAACCCACCCGATGCCACCCAAGAGTCTCGGCTGCATCGACGACGGCAACCTTGAGTGGTTCGCGCCTGCACCGGATTCGCCGAGGAGCCCGAAACGCTTCCCTTGACCCGCATGCGGCGCCCTCGTTCGCCCGCCACCCCACGGGCCTCCCGCCACTCCACTCCTCCCTCCATCCACTATCGGCCTTTGTTGTCTGTGACCTTTGCCTGTCGTCGTCGTCGTCTTCGTCGTGTGTCTTCGCCTCGTCTCGCGAGTCGCGACGATGTGGTTTCCGCGAATCTGTTTTTTCGACGACGTCTCGGCGATCGAATTTGGGAATCAAAATAAAGCGATCAATGAATGACTGAAACGTCCAAAAATAACACAGCCAAATAAACAGCAACAACAACACTATTTAACGGTGACTGTTTTCTTCGATTGCGATTCTCTATTTCGCTTTTTTTTCATTATCGTTGTCGTTTTTTGTTTTGTCATCGAGTTGTAGACAACTATGACGTCACTTTACACATTTCCCTCACACTTTTGCACATTTCCAACACTCGTTTTCATCGCATATTCAATTGCGTTTCGATTTCCGATCACTGGTAAATTCAGAACTTGAGAATTTGCAATGAATTTTTCATTAATTGCCTGCAGCACATCCACGAAATTTGCTCGTAAAATTATGTTTTTTCGTCTTCACTTCTCTCTCACACACATGAAAAAACTGCAGGTAGCCCGAAATTCACACACAAACCCGTGCGTGCGAGCAGAACAGACACAGTCGATGGCCGAGCACAGCTGTCACCGTTTACACGAGTGCGAACGAGCACGCAATACCAACCTCAAGCATTTGGCGAAAACGGAGGGCAAAAACAACGTCGTCGTGCGTTGCGTCGACTCTTGTTTTGGCGTACGACCGACGTCTCTCCAACTTCTATCACTGAACGAAATCACAAACCTTTCTTTAACGCGCACACACCAATACAACTGCCGTGAGCGACCGCAGAAGAACAACTGACTAGCGTCGTCGCAGCGACAGAGCGAGCGAAAACATTCTGGCCTGTGTTGCCGAAGTCACTTCCACCGACGTGTTTCACTACACTTTTCACCATAGTACTCCGTCACTCCACTTTTTTCAAAACCACTTCCTTTTTGCATATTCTGCATCTCTCGTCGTCGATAATTTTTTCATGTTCCGGTTTCGGATTCAAATAATTTACAATACAAAATGTATTCAATAATATACAATAATAATAATTTTTATGTCCCTTGTTAATGCTCCAATAAGTAGTGTTTTGCATTCGGCAACCCTGCCGGTTTCAACCTCAACCCTGCATTCAATTCATCAATTCAAAGAGAGAAAGAGACAAACAGAGTAAGGAGCCTGAGAGAGTGACTTTTAAAACAATAACGTTTTTTGAAACAAAAAAAAAATAATATAATAAATTATTTACTTATATTTATATAATTTATGTTATTCATTTATGTTGCAATCAGGAATATAATTAATTTAATCAAACCCAAAAGAACAATTTTTTTTATTTATTCCTAAAAATGACGATTTTCTATTTTATTTATATATATATTTTTATTTATATTTTGTGAAAAAAAATTAAACATTAAAATTCAAATGTTGAACAAACATTCCCTGTTTGTTCAGCCAGCAAAGGAGAAATAAAAGGTAAAAAGGGTGCTATTGCGGACGAAACGTAATGGAACGTCATGCGAATTAGAAGAGGGTGATAATTTGACAGCGGGAATCGGTTAGATGGAGAGCTTCTAAATCCGACGAAAAGGGGGCGCATGAGACCTTTGGTGCGTGTCCTGGCTATGATATTAGCAGCAATCAATATTCGATTTATTCTAAACACGAACCACTGTGACACAAACCACGCACCGGTGAAAAAACAACGAGTTGGGGAAAAAGTAACGAGTTTTCGATTTTTACTGCCTCCCGGAAATCCGCGAAAATTGGATCCGGTTTTGTGATCCGGCATCCTTCTATATGCCAGTTGTTAATAAAATAGAAATAATGCATCATCAATCAATGCATTTCTTACGAAATACCTCGAATTAGAACGGAATAAAAAACCACAGTGTGCTATTTCAAATCGTTTCTTTACCTTTATTAGTAAGTTTTTCATTATTTTCTGTAAATGTTTCTTGACAACTCTTTCCACTACATTCTCCGCATTCATGCAAATCTTCAGCTGTAATAACTTTCATCACTACATCCGTAACGACCTATAGATTCTCTCTATATAATTAATACTATAAATCTAATTGAATTTTATGCTTTAATTTATTTCTCTTCTGGAGCCTTTCGCAAAGTTTTTCTTTCAAAGCACATTCAGGTTCTCTAAGATTCAAAAAGTTGTGTTATTTTAACTTTTAATTGCTTCCCTCAAACCTCTGAAACATCGTCTGGTTCGTTAACATTTTTTTATTCATTTATTTAACGCACTTTCCCGTGGCCTCCTCGCCCTGGTTCTCATATATTTTACAAATACTTAAAAGATTCCATTTACAATTTATTACAAGTCTGTCGTTTCCTCGTCTCTTCTGGTTCTGTTTGTTCCAAGCAAAGCTTTCGCTGACTTAATTTCTACATCATTTTAATTACTATATTTTAATTGGATGATTCTGTTATTTAATTTGCAAATTTGAAATTTCTAAGACACCTAAATTTTGTTTCAAAACCAAACGCTTAATTATTTCATTTCAAAAGTGCGCTTAACTTTAGTTATTGCGGGAGAAATTAACTTTCTATACAATTTTTTTCGTGGTTTTTTATTTGTTTATGAATGGAATGAATGAACAACCTCAGTTTTGATTTCAAAGATTTTCTATTAAATTACAATTTCGTTTTCTTTCTCCCAAGCAGGTCCAATAAACTGTTCCCAATTAGCGAATCATTTCCCGAAGCATTCCAAATTCTCTTAAATCCCTACGAAATTTGCATTTTGTTATAACTAAATTAGTTTAAAATTGTGTATTTGTGTAAAAATAGAAAGAACTGTTCGCAGTGTAATTGGAAACTGTTCTCCAGGGCTTTGAGAAGAGTGTTTGGAACTGTTCCCACTTTTGGCAAATTAAAGACATGTCTTTTGGAATTAATTGTTCAAGTCTGTGGCTTTATTTTCAACGTTTCTCTATTTAATCTCGTACAGCTTGTGTGTGTGTTGTGTGTCTTGAGTTGTGTTTGGACTGTGAGCAAAAAATCTATTGGGAAAATCTCTCAAATTTCTTCACCTACCACCAACTTCGAAGAATGCTTCTTGCTGATGGATTCTTCTTCTGCCTCGTTTAAACTCCAGCTCCAAAGGTTCTCAATTCTCAAAATGCAGCATCAGCAAGGCTTCGACTTTGTTACCAACTAACTTTTTCGTATAATTTCAGTATTGTTTTCTGTTTTGTTTAATTACATTTGAAAAATTTACATATATATTTCTATAAACAACAATTTAAGTTATGCATATGGTAATTATGTAAGGACATATTATTGTTGTTGTTGTTGTTTGCTCTTACTATTGGTTTTCGCCTTAGATTTCTCCTCATATATATATATTAATGGATTGCATAGTGGAATTCTATAATCGCTAAATACAATATAATAATATATCTTTATTACTTTTAGGCTAAAGCTAATATTAAAAATAGACTTTTTTCACTTCTTGCTCTCTGCTCGCTCAAACTCGCTCTCAACTAAGAGAGAGGCGACCTACGTTAATGCATAAATGGATTAATTACACTTTAATACTAATTTAATAATCATTCAATTAATCATCAATCAATCAATCACGTCCCATGCCGAAGACAAGATAACTCATCGTGGAAATTATAAATCGTGTCAATCACAACTGAGTCAAGTGAATGAATCATAATTATAATGTATGTAATTGGTAATTTAATACTAATCGCAGTTATGAACAAAGTTTAGTGGCGATCGTATGACTATTGACTGTACAGCTCAATTGCATTGGAGTTAAAAATAAGGTATTTTATTTAATTTTTTCATATAGTATGTATGTATGTACGTAATGTAGTTGCCTGCAAAATTTAATTTCACTTCGTTCCTTCCCTCCTCGCACAACTAAATTCCAGGGACCATCGCCACGCGATTGTGTTTTTTTTCTTGCGATTGCGCACAACGAACGAACCCCAGCAGTCGATCAATTTACAATTATTTCATATGAATGTACAACTAATTTATCAGTTTCTAATGCTAATTCAGTAAAGTTGGTTTGTTTGAGTTTAAAACAATATTAATACGCAATCAAAGTAGTGTATGCAGTGTTGTCGTAGTCGTAGTCTGGGCCGAATGCGAGGATCTTCCACCGCTTCCCACCGCAACGACTGCTTAGTAACTGGCTTCGTGCCCGGCTAGAATGTACAGGTCGTGTCCCTCCTCGCTGCCCAGCGATCCGGTGCGCAGCAGTTGGCTCTCCAGAGCCACCACCCTACGATAGAGAGAGGGAGATTAAAGGGACTCCAACCGACATCGTCTCAATCAACACTCACTTGTCGCTTCCCAGCAGCCGGTATGTGCGGCTCATGTCCTTGATCTCCTGCGTGATCTCGCCATTCCTCAGCGACTTGCCCTGCATGCCGTGCTTGTGGAACGCCAGAACACTGTCCGGCAGACAAACTGCAATAAATTGAATCATAATTACTCATAATCCTCGCCACAATCATCCATCACCCACCTATGCTGTCGACGTTGAAGTCAAAGTTCAGCTGGGACACCATCTTCTTGTGCTGCTTGGGGTTGCCCTGCAGCGTCACCACCTGGATGATGTTGCCGTAGCACACGAGGATCGCGTCCTTCTCCACCTGGTGCACCTTGACCACCTTGAGCAGCTCCCGCCGCGGCACCATCGTCGCCATGGCATCGTACTCGAGGTCCTCCGAGTGGAACCAGCTCGAACCTGAGTGGGAAGAGAGAAAGAGAGCAAAAGGAGGGGAGCAATGTGTGTGTGTTTGTGCGTGAGTGATGGGGGGAAATCAAGAGTTAAATCGACTATTCCAGCGCATGGAAACACATCTATACCACTGTTCATGTTGATCAGCTCCAGCTTGAGGCACCCGTTGGCCGCCTTCCGAATCCCGGTGCAGACAATCGGATACTCCAGCTCCGGCGTGATGATCATCTCGAAGACGGGCGTCTGGCCGTTCTGGACACAGCCCAGGCCGCCGCCAAGGAAGCTCGACGGAGGCCACTCGCACTGCTTGAGCAGCATGAACTTGTTCAGCGGATCGTACCACTGCATCAGGAAGATGCCGCCGGGCGTGGCGCCGCACAAGTACTTGTAGCCGTTGTATGGGTTGCGCGTCACGCAGCACTGGGTGCAGCCCTTCGTGTCGGGCACCTTCGTGGTGAGGGCGAACTTGCGCGGCACCAGACGCTCGGGGATCTTGTTCATGTGCAGCGAGAAGCGATGCGTCTGCTTCGAGTGCAGGGCGATCAGGTCGTGCCGATAGAGCTGGCAGGACTTGCCTACAAGAGAGTGAGAGAGAACAAGGTCAACATTGGACAACAACTGATGGAGCTCAATGGGACTCACCGGACAAACTCATGAGGACGTCCTTGATCACATACAGCCAAGTGGTGCGCCGGGGGAACAACTGATCGATGGCCGCGTCGTGCAGCTCGTTCATGTTCAGATTGAAGATGCCCTCCTCGGCGCCGATCAGCAGATGCTGATCCCGCGTCTCCGGGTGGATCCACGAGGCCGTGCAGTGAACGCGCAACGGGCAGCCGTTGAAGATCTTCGAGAAGCAGGCGCCCATGTGCACTTTCGGGGTGGGCGGCAGGCCGTTCGAGATGGGGCGGGGCGGGGTGTGGCGGCGACGATGGGAACGCTTCGGAGGCACGGGAGGAGTGTTGTTCAGCAGATCCGGCTGGGCTTCCTTCTCCACAGCTGCCGAGAGACGAGAGAAGGGGATTATCGTGAATGTGATTATGAAGACACAGAGAGAGAGATGGAGAGAGCTCACCTTCGTCGTCCTGGGTTCCGCTGTCGCTGAGACTGCGGGTCCGCGAGGACTTGCCCATCTCGTTGAGCAGCCCCATCAGGTGGTCCATCGAGCTGTGGCGGCGCGGCGAATCCTCGACGCCGTTCTAAGGAGAGGAAGATCAATTAATCAGTGAAACATTGGGCTCACGGGAGGCAGGAGAAGAATATCCATTAGGCTCAAGGCTCCGATGGAGGAGAAGATGAATTAAGTCCGAACTCCGATGGACGCTCGCTCACCTGGTTGCTCTCAATCCTGTAATCACAGTTGTTGCTGCTGCTGCCGGTGCTATTGTTGATGTTGATGTTGCTGTTGCTGTTGTTGCTATTGATGTTGGTGTTCACATCGTTGTTGCTGATCACGTAGTTGTTGCTGTTGCTGTTGCCGCTGCTGGTCATTTGTGTTCGACACGCGCCGTTGTTGCTCAGCAGGTGCGACGAGGACGAGGAATGGTGCATGTCGCCCGGGAGGCCGACGCCCGAGCAGGACGAGTACGAGGAGGTCGGCGAGTAGACGTCCCCGCCCCCTCCGCCGCCTTCGCCGCCCACCGTGTCGCCGCCACGCTGCTCGGCGCCGGCGTCGTCCAGCGAGCTGTAGATCGACATCAGGCCGCCGTTCGTCGACTTCGCGGCCTCGCGATAAGCGGAGGACGACGACGTCGGCGGCTGCGCAGATGCTGGCGTCGAAGCCGGCGTCGCCGCGTACATCGAGGAGCGCACGTGGCTCGTCGCCTGCTGCGGCTGCGGCAGCTGCTGGTGGTAGTGGTGATGATGGTGGCGGCTGCTGCTGCCGCTGTGCCGGACGTAGTGCGACGCCGCCGCCGAGCTGCTGCTGTTGTTGTCGGTGGCGTTGCCAACCGAGTCCACGGCGGTCGTCCGCAGGTTGGAGCCGCCGATGGCCGCCGAGTGGCTGCCGTTGGTGGCGGCCGCCGTCGATGGCGATGACGAGGACGACGACGATGCAACCGTTGACGCTGTGATCGCTGCCGCCGACATCGAGGTCGTGGACATCGAGGAGGTCAGCCCGGCCGATGTCGCGGGTCCGACGCCGTTGTTCATGTTGGGGGCGTGGCCGCCGCCGCCCCCATTGTGGGGACACATGCACTCGCCGCTGAGTAAATCTTTGGTATCGGTGAGAGGAAGCGTCGCTCTGCAAGTGAGGGGCGTGGAGATGATTAGTGGAGGTCCCTGGAGGGAGGAGGAGGGCGTGGCATGGTCCGCCCACTGGGGCGTATGTGTTAGTGGGAGTGTTGGCAACAAAGCAGCGTTAATTCAAATGAAGACAATAACTGAATAACAAAATAAACACTTAAGAGAAAAACACCGAACCCAGTGTTAATGGTTCTTGTTGTTAGTGGGATTTAGTAGGAAACTCTGGGGATGGGGCAAACTAGGAAAATAGTCGATTAGTTATTATTTTCATTTACATCAATTCTAGGTCCATAGAAATAAAGCCGAATTAGTTCCACATGCCACACGACTTTGTCGGAGGAAATGTTTTGAAATGTAAAACATGCAAAATATTCGAATTAAATCATAAATGTTTTAAACGCATGAAAAGCAACTCAACAACGGTAATTAAATCTCCAGCAACATCGAGAATTCAATCAAAGAAATCTTATCGCCGACAAGGGTTCGAAAAGTTTTTACATGCAAAAATATGGCAACGCCAGCGGGGAGATAAAATTCAAGTGGGCCAGAGGGGAAGAGAGAGAGAGAAATGGATTTTATAAGGAAATTTCAAGAGCATCTCAAACAAAGATGAATGGATGGATGGAAAGGCAAATGTGTGGCACCGGAAACGGAAGCGGAAATACTGCGTCGAATGGAGAAGAAGAAGAAGGAGAATAAGAACTACTCACAAACACAGATGCATGTACATAAATAAACAAATACATAATTGCGTTACAAATTAAAATATAAAATATGCATGGAATGCTCTGAGTGACGAGGATGTGTGCGTGTGTAGTTGTATATGTATGTATGAGTAAGGGAAGTAATTGGATCATGTGTGTGTGTGTGTCTGTGGGAATGCCAAATACCAACACATGCATGCAACACAGCATGTGCAACATTTAAACGAGAAACTTAAATTAATGCGAAACAAGCGAAACGGACAGAAGGAAAATGCATGAGGATGAAATAAAAATATGCTCCGATGTTTACAAAATGCTCGCAGCATGAATATTTAACGAGAGCGGCGAACGACAATTAATGCGAGAGTGAAGGAGATGGCTAGATAGAGAGGCTGAGGGAGAGATGGCGAGAGGAAGACAAGCAACAAGGACGACAAAGGAGAAGCTGGATCTGGCCGAGGGTCAGGAAGATGTCGACTGACGTCGGTCGCTTGCTGAGGGCACGACAGACGGCGAGAGGACGACGAATAGGGTTCGGAGCACTGGGGAGACGACAGCATGGATGTGGGGGAGCAGATGGAACGATTGGGGGCGAGAGGTGAATGGCATATGTGCAAAAGACTGACTGAATTTACTTCACTTGCCTTAGTTTTAAATAATAAAATAAAACAAATTCATGCACTTTATTTAGACACAACTACATATGTGTGTGAGGAAACATCTATGTGAGTAACCATGTCTGTGAATAAACATGTGTGTGAATAAACTTGTCTGTGAGTAACCATGTGTGAGGATTCTGTTGTGAATAAATGAGGAATAGTCTAAAGGAAAGAGAAACAGAGAGAGTTCTATATTTGCTGAAATTCGCGCGCCATAAATAAAGGGCAGCCGAAGAAGAAACAACAAACAACGAATGAGAACAAACAAGGCCAGAATCAAACAAACAGGGTCGCAACAATAAATTTTGACCCTAAAATAACTCCGAGACCGGGAATGCTAACTAAAGTGAGGAGAATGAATTAAATGAACTGCGAGTGATTCCCGAAAAAAGGAAAAAATGCTCCTAATAAAAACCGTCTAAAGCTCTCGCACTTTCTATTTGTTGTGTCCTTCCTTCGTGTCATTTAAACCCATTACAATAAATTCGAAGTCCGATAAAAATTCGCCTCCGAAGGGACTCTTTATATTCTCCTTAGAGAAAATTATGCCCGAAGGGTGTTGTCCCAAGTTGTTAGCATTGGAAAAAGAAAGAAAAAGGACGAAGGAACTGTTTGTTTGTCGTCGTGGGAGCCAATGAACAGGAAGGAATAGAATACAAAGTAGAAACAGGCAAAGTTGTTTAACTATAGTAAGAGAAATATTATTTGATTCGACCCCACTTCGGCAAATTATTCGTAATTCCTATGAGCAAATTATACAACATACAATAATAATATTTCCGGACGCCTGACTAATTCGTAATAGATGATGAAGAATAGTTTGTGTTATAAAAAAAAAAAAATAATACGAAACAATTTGTATACACTTAAAAACTAAAATACTGTTTCTTATTTATGTACAAACATTACGATTTGGTTAGTATCGTGGAATGTGGAAAAGGATTCAATATAAATCCGACATGCTTCAGAGGACATCATTATGCCATCATCGTAAAAATTGTGGATAAGCTCCGAAATGACAACGATTCTTAAAAAGTTTACTGTACTTTAATGGGAGGAAAGAGGGAGGAGTGCGGAGCGGAGCAAACATCGAGAGAAGAAACCATCACCACAGAGAAATTTCCACCCACCACCGTGGACCACATAAAACGAGAACCAAACGAAAAATTCCAGCAGTTTTCAAATATCGGAGAAAAAACACAAAATTTGGGACAAAAATACGAGATAAAGGAAGAAGGATTTGGGCAGAGACAGAGAGAAAGAGACAGACAAAGAGAGAGACAGATAGAGAGATAGCACTTTAAACACAATGGATGAAGAGTGGACCAAAACTGGACGAAGGCGGATCCGTGGTCAGAAACAATCGGTTACAACAAACACAGGAACACGACACGAACAACGAAAACTCCAACCAACAAAGGGATGATGGGAGTAGAAAATGGAGGAGGAGGAAACAAATTTACAATTTTTTCCTTTCAATGTTTTGGTTTTGTATTTTCAGTAGTTCTTTATGCAAAACTATTCGCAAATGAATGCCTTGTATTAGCAGAAAGAGAGAGAGTCAAAAAGTGGGAGTGAAAGAGAGAGATATAGGGTGTTACCATGAGTAATATATGGGCGACCGGGAGGGCGATAGAATTGAATAAATGAGTGTGGGGGCGTGGTTGAAAGTGAAATAATGAAAAGTTGCTAAATTAATTTTTAAATGAAATCCACCAAAAATGAATGAATGATCTTTTGAGAAGGTGTGTGTGCATGAGTATGAAAGAGAGATTATTATGGCAATCAAAATCTACAAAAACGCTCTTAGTAGTAGGGGTGAAGGTAGCAAAAATAGTAGTAAGAACCCGTAGTATCTAAATGGGAGTGAGTGATGAACTTTGCTTTTGTCTAATCGTAAATTCTCAATGGAAAATGTGGGTGGTGGTGATATTTTGTTGTTGTTATAGGTTTTTTGTTGTTGTGATTTGGTTCGGTTTGGTTGTTGTTGTTGTTGCTGTTGCTGATGTAATAATTACCTTAGCTTGAGCTCCTCATCAATATACTGTAAGAGGCTCCTACAACAAACATAATGTAAAAAAAGAAAAACAAAGTAATTGAGTAACAAGTTTAACAGCGAGAGAGAGAGAGAAGAGAGAGAGAGAGAGAGAGGGCGGGGGGAAGGTGGGAGTGGCAAAGAGTGAAAGAGAGAGAGAGAAAGAAAAAGGCAAAACATTGTGGCAAAATTCAATTTAAATTTCGATCAAAACGGGAACTTTTGTTAACTTTTTCTTTCAACTTTCGATTGAATTTCAAAAACTCAACTCAAAATTATAACGTTTTTTTTTAAAGATTGTGCTCAGAAGCCTTGAATTTAGTTTGCAATTTGTCGGCATTCAAAAGAATCGAACAAAACTCAAAATTAGTTAAAACTGCATGAACATTTGGAAGCGAGGAAAACAGGTGCATGAAGGTTGGGGTCAATGGGCTCGTGGAAAATATTGCAAAAGGAAAATATAATTTGGAAAATAAGTTTATGGAAAAGAAATTCATGGGAGAATAAGTTCATGGTATAAAATATAACCACAAGGATGCAACGTGGCTAAGTGAAAATAAGGTGAGGTGAAACGAAAATTGAAATGATCCGAACGAACGAACAGAAACAAACAAATCTTTAAACTCTGGCCTCGCCACTGCAGAGGAGCGAAAAAAGCTCAGCGTGAAGCTGTCAACTGAAGCGCAGAAAAACAGGGCTGCCAACCGGATGCCGGATACGGAAAGCGACAGCCCCGACGTCGCCCTTTGACCCCCGCCCCCCGGTGAAAAGCAGACGAACGCAAACAGAAATCACGCCAGACACAGAGACAGACAGAAGGGCAGACAGAAGGGCAGAAGGGGCTGAGAGGAGATCGTCCAACGACGGCAGACAGACATCATAGAAGAGACAGACAGTCGCACACACACACACATTTACCCTATCGCACTCACACATGTCCGCTTGGTATTTAAGATATCAGCATTCGAGACGAGTCGTCGCTCCTTTCGGTCGGAGAGTGCGAAAAACTGTGTCTGCTTGGGGGTAGTTGGAGGGGGTGAAGGGGAAAATAATAATCGAGAAATCACGCCGATAGAGCCACAAAGTCGAAGAAGACGACAGACGAGGGGAGAGCGAAAGAAAGAGGAGAAGAGAAGATGGGTCTAGAAGAACATAAATTACTTTGGCATGAACTCGACGCCGTCATCGTCGTCGTCGGGCGAACGTCAGTCTTCGATTGCTTCTATGAGCGATGCCAGAGGACATCGGAAGAGAGAGAGAGAGAGAGAAAAAGAGAGACAGAAACCCAATGAGCAGACAACAGACGCCGTCGCCAGGAGTTCGAAAAACACATGACGGATGAGGCATGGGTGCGAAGGACGACGTCCTGGATGGAGGGAGGAGATCTGTCTGTCTGTCTGGGTCCGTGATGGATGCCCCAATGCAGTTTGCAAACACTTTCCAGTCGAATCGAGAATCGAGTACCAAATTGGTACTTGAAACCCCCGCCACAGCGTCTGAGCTTCGGTAATTGTTTGCGATGTTTGATTCATGGCTTGGAACGAGACGGAGATTGTTTTCTTTTTTTTCAACGGAGACTGTGTGATTTGTTGTCTGGGGCTCATTAAGGAGTCTGGTGATATCAGGAAAATATCATATAAAGAATATTTAATGTTATGAAACGTATTCCAGAAGTTCTTTTATTATTTCAATATGTTTCTTCGGTAGACCAAGAAAAACAACAACAAAATCCCCACTTTACGAGCAATAATTAATTATTGAATTCACAATTCGTCGAGATTCTCCAGGGATTAGAAGAGAGCACTTTAGTTGAGTCCTTCCGATGAGTCCGACGATGATGATTGCGATAATTAACACGCCTCGTTGCTTGCTTTTCACTTAAGTACATCGATCGATTCCTTCGGTGATCAAATCCCAATTTCAAATATCCGTGTAATTATAGGATGGAGAGGAATTCATAAGACTAATCCAAGGTATTATTCCGGAATCAATGACCACCGGCATAAACTCGCCATCGAGTCCTTGAAGTGATGACACAAATTTCTCGGGGCCAACTCGGCCATCGTCTCCATCGACACGAGTTGCATGAGGACTCGAGGACTTTCGATTCGGGGGGAAAAGTTAGTAATAATGCAGTTAACACAACGTGATCACGTCAAGTCAAACAACAACAAGGGAAAACAACAAAAGCATTCCAACAGCAGGAGCAGCAGGAGCGGCGGCGGCAGCGCAAACGGAAACGGAAACATAACAGTGGGAAAGAAGGAAACAGAACAAGCAGAGGAAAGAAAACGGCAAAGTTTCAGAAAAGGGCAAAGTTACAAGAAAATTACAACTCATTGTGGGAACGTTCGGCAGAATTTGCATTCGCCAGAGCGAAACGTGTTTCGTTCCCTCCCGTTTATTTCTGTTATTTCTAACAGATGGAGGTGGGAAGCGAGCGGGAGTTGGGGGGGAAGGTGAAGAGATTGAGAGAGCGGGGAAAAGAGAGAGCGAGGAGAGGATTTTCGCTGGAGAGCCGGTTGTCCTAACCTGAGGGACATGTTCATAATAAGAGTTCCGCTGAGTTTCGGTTTCGGTTTAATTAGACGACTAAAATAAAACAAAATAGAATAAAAACGAAAGTGAACTTAACTTTCAATCAACTGTCAAATGAAGAGAATAACGCAGCGAGAGATGATGGGGTTGATGGGGATGTGTGAGCGAGTGTGTGTGTGTGAGGATGTGCATGTGTGTGTACGTCGAAAGCAAATTAAAGCCGATGTGTGGAAGAACGAAAAAATGAGCATAAATTTAAATGAAATGTTAAAAGTTTTTGTGCAGGAGTCCGAAATAAATTAAATGAAATGATAACGATATGTAGTGAGGGTGTGTGAGAGAGAGATGGTGAGTGAGTGTGCGTTTTTTGTTCGAAGACAGCGAATGTGTGTGTGTTGCGAGAGTAAATGTCGCTGGGCAAGAAAGATATACGTACATGTCACTCGGCAGCGTTTCGGGACTAGATGAACGTTCGTTCCATTGCGATGTCGGAATTCCTGCAACGAGACAAAGAGCGGGGACAGAGAGAGAGAGATGGGGCGAGAGGGAGATGGAGTTAAAATTGGGGGGCAAAGTGAAAATGTTAAAACGCAAATGCATCGCATTGTTTCGCAATGACAAGTTAGCAACGAGCATTTTGCGGTTACCTGTGCGGAGTGTGTGATTTTGGGTCGAAATGCCATTCGGCCTCGATGTCATTTTGCTGGCTATTCGTTGTGGCACGCTGGCAACCGTCTGCAACAGCAATAGGTTGAAGGGAGAGAGAGATAGAGGGAAATAATATAGTATCATATAAGTGAAATGCTTTTACATGCCTCCGCTCTGACAGATTCCCAGGACCCTCGATTTGTGTGAGCCAATGATTTCCCATTTACTGATTCCCTGCACCGAAACGACAAAATGGAATATTGATGTTGGTCACGGGGCGTATGCGTAACTTTTAATAAGCAAAGTGTATCCCATTGCATTGGCTTTTCAATGGATCCCATCGCATTGGCATTTCAATGGTTCCGATGGCATAGAAATTTCATTGGATCTAGTACCATTCGATTTTCAACGAGATTAGTTTCCGACTGAAATGGCTAATATTTGACCTTTCTCCCTTTGAAATGACACCGACCAAGAACTTCTGCCGGGCTTCATCTTCGTCAAACTTATCGCAAACGCAGAATTCGCGACGACCTTTCAAAGGAAACCAAGAGCAAGTTTTCGAAATGTTCTCAGTGACATATGAAGAACTTTTTCCAAGCTCTGGAACTCGAAACTCGAGAGAAACTCGACTCACTCGTCGTCGAAAGTCTTGCGGCAACGCGTCATGCGATGGAGGATTGGGTTGAGCCATTGACGTCAATGGCCTCTCGCAGGGCAAGAATACCCATAAATCCCAACTCAACCCAATCTCAGTCCTCCGCGCACGGACCACGGACACAAAAAGAACCGCAAAACTGCGCGATGAAGGGAGAGATCGCCGCATTGACATTGGCGCCGGGTGGACAGACAGACACGAGGAGCGGACAGACAGACCGAGGAGTCTCAGCGGGTGCCAAGTATCGCACAAGAAATTATTCACGAGTCCATCCTTCAGCGTTTTCGTCGAGAGGGAGCCGCCTGGGAATCTGAGTGAGGCGAGGCCCATTTGTCCACGTCGACAAATCGCGGCTTTTTCCGGCCCGTGGGCGAAATCACTCACCTCGTCGTCGCCGTCCAAGTAGTAGTAGAACTGCTGATTCGGACTCAAGTACTTCTGCAACAGCTCCTTGGCCACCCGCACCGACATCTCGCCCTGGACGAAGGGATGCTGGAGCAGGCGCTCGGCCGTCGGCCGCTTCTTGGGGTTCTTGGTCAGCGCGGTCTTGATGAAGTTGTGAAAGGTGGGGCTCCACTTCTCCTTGTTGGTGAGAGTGGGCGGCTTGAAGCCGCTCTTCGACATCAGGAAGAGGGCGCGCATCGGGTGGAGATCAAACATCGGAGGCTGCAGTTCGGCGAGTTCTGAAAGGGAGCATCAAATGGTTAACGGGAATCCTTTGGGTCGGCGCCACCTTCGACCCTCGCGACCATTTGTGCGCCCGGCGGACGACGACGCTGTTCGCTGCTGCAGAAATCATCGTAATTGGACCCGGAATTAATTGCAGCCTCCATAATCCACGACACACGGCACGACGCACACGCCCCCAACAAATCCCGTGTTGGGGGCGGGGTCGAAAGCGGGAGCCTGCTTAGACGGCGACAAACGACGCCATTAACGCCGGCAACACTTGTGTGCTAACGATCCGGCCAATCGCCCGAGGCAGTGGATCCTGCGGACCGTGGCTTGGGCAGGGTCAGAGGAGGAGGTGGTGAAGGTGGGTCGAGGGACGAGGGACACTTATTAATGTGGCTTAAAACTTACCAATTGCCGTAATGCCGCACGCCCAAATATCACATAATTGATTGTAGCCGCCCTTGCGCTCGACGGCCGCCACCTCGGGGGCCATCCAATAGGGGGTGCCTGCAAGGAGAAGAGGGCGTTAATATAGAGAAGTCGTTCGCTTTGACATTAGACAAGGATTTTCGAATGGCAAGAATAGTGCATTTAATTCAATAACCCAGGGGATAACAAAAAGGATGAAGGAGGAAGTTCGTGGCGATGGTGAGAAATGGAGCCGAAAATTCGGGGCCAAAGCAGAACCAATTAGAGTCCGATTACAGTGCATAATGCATATTTATTTATTTTATTACTATATTTATTTATTTACTATGACAATTAAGTAATTTATAAAATTCGCCACATTTGCATAAACGCATGAATTAATTGCGACTGCAACGCAACGCAAACTGCGTATGAGCAACATTTAATTCACTAGAAATTCTGTTTATTCCGCTTTTTGTGGCATCTCGGCCACTTTTTCATAAATTCGCAATTAATGCCAATTAGAGGGAATTCCATTTTTAATTGAATGCGATTTGTGTTAGAATCGAGCAATGGGAGGAGGAGGTCGAAAGCTCTTTGTGGAATTCTCTCCATGCTCCACACTTGTTATCATCATCACCATCATCGTCGACCTTGCCGTCGTCAGGGAGGAAGCGAGGCGGATGACGTTTCCTGGCCGGCGGAAGTGATTTCGCGTCAACTTCCGATTGACGCAGGCCAGATGCGCAAATCCCGAGCAACAACTGGCTAACGACAGAGGTCGAAAAGTCAAAGTGGACAACGGAGGGCGGTTGCAGGAGTCGGGTTAAATCGTCATTCGAGGGGGACGATGGAGAGGAAGCATCGTTCATTGAAGAGATGATTGACAACGAGATGAGGACAAGGACAAGCCAGATGGGATAAGGGTCGGGAGCTGAGGTAATGATGAGGACGACGACGAGTCATCAAAGTGTCAATTAAACTGCGAAGAAACTTCACACTTGGCTGCAAATGCAAATTGGATCGACTTGGGATAAAAGAGGCAGCAACTAAGATACAGACAAAGAGCAAAAATGAGAACTAAGCAGAAGAAACAACTACAGATAGACAGACGAAAAAGAGAAAGAGTCATCTTTCGTAAATTAAAAGGTAATTAGACGATGATTATTTGACTTCTGGAAGAGATTGTCGACCTGTGTTTCCATGGAAAGCTGTGAATTTCAAGCAGAATTTCGCCAAGCGATGGAAGGAGGAAGGTGAAGACTCCACTGCGACGATATCAAACAAATTCGCAGCGAATTCTCATCGTCATACGGCCCGGTGAACGGCTTGAAAGAAGTTCTCATGAATTGAGATCTTCGATTGGGAGGCAAATCACGTATTTCCGTGCAGGCGAAATCAAATAAAGCTCGTCAAGTGGCTTTCAAAGTTTCAGTGAACCCGAGTCCAGGATGCAAGGAGTCCATGGGCTGGAGACAAAGAACGAAGTTTTGATTCTTCGCTGGAAGAGGTTTGAGGGGAGTGATCTGAGTCAGGAGGAGGAGTTGACATGTCAGTGGGATTCTTTTCTAAGTACAACAACGCAAGAGCTACGAGACAATAACAATAGTCACTACAATAGCTAAAAGTCACGACAACAACAAGAACTTCAACAATAAAAACAACAATAAATGGAGCAACGACATCTTCACACGACATGAGAGACGTAGAAAACGCTCAACAAAAAGGAAGTTGAACAAAGCTCTTCCCAAGCTCACGAAAACCAACGGCGAACGAAGGGCCGAAGGGCGTGGAAAATTCACGGGAATCCTTCAGCCGAGCAGCTGCGAGCGACGAGGATCCATCAGACAAAACATCAACCTCAACAAGGAGACACGACTCGAGACGACGACGACGACGATGATAACAAGAGACGCAAGAGTGATGGTGAGAGGGGAAGAGGAGAGAGAGAAAGGTGAATGGAGTAAAGGAGGCTAGTTGAGTGCGTGAGGGAATCAAATGGTGTAAAAGGGAGAGAGGTTAAAGAGATAGAGAGGTGAAAAAAAGATAGGGAGAGAGGTGAAAGAGAGATAGAGAGAGAAAGGTGAGAGAGAAAGAGACAGGTGAGAGTGACACAGCGAGTGCATGTTTTTCGTTGATGAAATAAATTTAGTGTTCTTTTGCTCAACCGAGACGCGCTTCTGAGGGCCAACGACGACTAGTGATGGGCGTGGTGGGCGCTCTAAACACTTGGCTCGTAAAACGCACATTCACACACACACACACGCGTATACCAACACCTATACATCATCACCTATACAACGACACCCTTCCTGACAACACACACGTCGCGCCCTTCGTGTGCGGGCGGCTGTCGCTTAAATCGCTTTATCATTCAATGTAAAGGTGCTCCAGCTGTACTCGGCGTCATTAACAATTCAGCACTGAACCGACTAACTGACTGACGGAAAGACAGACCGAGAAACACACACACAGACACATTCACCGATCAAAGAGAAGAAGATTCAGCTTCTATTTTACTCTCATTTTAGCTTTAAAATGTACACATTGTAATCGTTGTTGTGATGTTTGTTGTTGATGATGTTGTTGTGGTTGTTATTGCTGGTTCCCATGTCGTGAATGGTGAGTTCATCGTGGAGTTGGTGGTAATGTCGTTGATGGTGCTGCTTTCGCCTTGTTGTGGTGTTGCTGCATTTCCATTTCAAGCGATCTTTCATCGAAAACCTCTTCCTAAAATAGGGCCGAATGCCAGAAAGGCAAAAGGAAGAGAGAGGGAGAAGAAAGAGAAGGGGACAGGAAGAGGAAGAGATGGGAGAAGGAGTGAGAAATACAGAAAGAGAGTGAAAGACAGAGGCAAAGAGAGGGAGGTGAGAAGACGACAGTCAAGAAGCCCTTGACTTAAATGCGTCTAATGAATTGTGGGGCGTAACATGTCGAGGGAAGCGACAGAGACAGACAGATGAGGCGTGGGCTCGACAGAAGAGCGAGAAAGGGACGAATGCATGAACTGAAATTTGATTTTCATCAGAGGAAATCCGATGAGGAGATGAGGACTGATGTGGAAGGAAGGTGGGAGGGTTAAGAGGTTATTAATTACTTGTCGTTGAGAGCTCATTAAGTGATTTGAAGGAAACAAACCGGAAGAAGGATCTCTGCTGCGGAGGGCTTGTCTCTCGATGAATGGAGATGAATGAGACGAGAGCAACATGTATGTGAACAATTGAATGTTGCTCATACGCCACCCAGAGAGAGAGAACGGTAGCGGAAGGACGTAAAAATATTCTAGAAGCTGAAAGGACTTCAAAATATAACCGAAACTGGAAGGACTCAAAAATGTTCCAAGAGCTGGAAGAACTAAAAAATGTCCAAAAAGCTTGAATGACATAAAAACAATAAACCAAACAATTTCTCAAAATATTACAAAGAAAACAGAAGCCGACAGTAAGCCGTCGCTTTGTTAAGGTCATCAAAACTCTTCATTAAACGAGGTTGTCGTAAAGTAAAGTAAAATCATTGAAAATCCTCCTCCACAGCCCAGAGGAGGGATTTCTGCACGATAGTCCGATTTGCATACATTAGGCGTTTATTTCCATGAGAATGAGACAAATAAAAATTGCTGCTAATCCGGAGTTGGAGCCTGCGACATGCTCCACCCAAAAGGACGAGTCGAGTCACGCATGCACCACCATCGTTCATGTCTGGAAACAGCAGCAGCAGCAGCAACGTTCTCGAAATTTTCAACAAAACCGTCATCAGACGCCAAATAACGCAATTACTGCTTGGAGACCAGTTCATTTCACCCTCAGCCCACCTTCATCCCTCTCCCTTTCACATTCCCTTTCAATTCACAATAGAACGGGAGGCGAATAAAAGCGCAGAAATGAGAAAACTTAGTGGGGACAAGGGACATAAAGTCGGACGGACGAGAGAGAGGGAGAGGGGGAGAGGGCCAAGATGAAGAAACCCACAGTGTTTCTGTTCTGTAGCCGCCGTCGCAGAATGTCTCTGAGTCTGTTTGAGGGTGAGTGTGTTTGTCTGTGTGAGGGTGAGAGTGTTTGTCTGTGTAAGGGGCGAGTGTGTTTTATATATAATTCAGAAAAATTACATTCTACAATATTTTCCATTGTGCAAAGCCGAGGAGCAACGAAGGAGGGTTTGGTCTGAGTCTTGTCCTGGGTCTGGGCAGCAGTTGCTGAAGGTTGTCCGGGAAGCAGTTGGTCGACCCCGACGCTTCTTCCCCTCACAAACCCCAACCACCCAACTTCATTCTCCTGAAGATTTTCCATAGTTTCTTGAGAAAACACAGCGGGAATGAATGGGGAAGAAACACAACGAAGCTGGGGCTGAACGTGGAGACCAGGTTTAGACCAGTTGCGATTGAATTGAATTTTTAAAATTCACATTTCTTCCCTCTTTGACTGTAGACGAAGGAAGAGCCCAACCTTCTGCCGACCGTCCACTGGAGGTTCTGATAAATAAAATCCCATTATTTGCTGTGTCAGGTCTGTCGGCTGCAGTGGCGTCTGGAAGCGAGAGTCCATAGGTGTTGGAGGAGGGATGGAGGAGGAAAGAGAGAGAGAGGGGGAGGTGATTACAGTCATCCCCAGTGGAAAACCCACTTACTACAAAGTGAGGTTTATTGCGATTTTATGTATTTTTAATGGCATCTTCTAAGGAGTTCGAAGGAACTAGCTGAGCAAGGATTTAAGGACAATTTTCTCTAAGTGTGCAACTACTGCTGCAGGAATAAGAAATAATATCCAAGTTCTCATTACTGAGACATTGAAAAGGAAATTAATCATATTTTGTAGCGAGTGGACATTGTGGCAAAGTGATGAGAGACAATTAAGGAGAGAGAAGAAGCAATTGAAAGAAGTGCAACAGGGAGAGAAATGTAACAGTGAGAGAAATGAAACAGTGAGAGAAATGAAACAGTAATTCATGATATTCGCGAATTTCATATTGCAAATTTGAATTTTGCATTGAACATTTGAGGATATTCTCAAATAAAAAAACTTGTGACGAAATTCCAGCTAAAATCCAAATGTCAACAGGTCGTGAAACATTTTTACAAAAAGAACTCACAGCAAGGGAGAAATTCAAATCTCTAGGCGTCGAGGTAAACACGAGGCGGGTTCACTAATGGAGTCATCAATGGCTTCATCAGGATTGGCAGCGAATAACAATTGGAAAACATCCTCACGGGTGCGTTTTCAGCGAATTCAAAGCCTGCTTCGGAGTGTGAAGGGGGGACCTTTGTCTCTGCATGTGTGTGTGTGCTTTGTGTAACTTTCCAGGAATATGGATAAAGCCACCACACGCTTTGGCCGCGTGTTTGCCCCGATTCGGGGGGTGAGGGGAAGGCGATTGCACGAGTTCCATTATCGCGAATTTTTCGCTGCAGTTCCGAGTAAGCAAGCACATTGTCAGCGGATGAGTTTGTTGTCACAGCCAGCAGCTGCTACGGTATGTTTGCAAATAAACCCTCGTAAATTCTTCCACCACCGGAGAGTGAGAGATAAGAGAGAGGAGAGACTTTCCGGTTTATTGGCAAATATTTACCTCTACCTCTGGAGAGAAACTGGCTTCCAAGCCCAACAGAATTCAATAAAAAGTGTGGAGTTCTTAAAATCAACCCCAAAGTCTCCTCATAATCGGAGGCGAAAATTCAAAATTTGTGTTTTTTGCATCATCATAAAGTGAATAAAATCAATGGAAAGTAACACAAAAACAAGAAAAGAAAATAATTAGCTTCGCGGAAGTTTCTCCAAACACATTTTTGCTCAGGGTGAAATTCAAAGAAAATATTTCAATAATTAACCCAATTTAACGAGTCACATGGAACCAATTCTTTTGACATGATTTAAACCAAAATTTAAAGTCCCCCAGATAAATTCTCGGAGAATGAATACCACGAATTAATATTTTACCATCGCTTACTGGAAAAGTGGTTGTGGTTGGAATTTTCCCGAGGGAAATCTGAGAGATTGCCTGTGCATGCGTTGCGAACTAATCATAAATCACATTTCGGAAAATTGCGAATAAATCGGTCTGGTTGGTGCTCGACCATGAGTTCAGCCAACGAAATGGAGCGAACGCCCCATGACGCCACGCCCCGATGCCACACCCCTTCCGACCGACCCCACCACACTCACCGATAAAGCTCTTCCTCTTGTTAATGGTGGCCGTGATCTGGGCCGACACGCCAAAGTCGGCCAGCTTCACGTCGCCGTACTCGGTCAGCAGGATGTTGGCGCCCTTGATGTCGCGATGCATTTTGCCCATCGAGTGGAGGTACTCGAGTCCCTTGAGGGTCTCGCGGCACATGTACGCGATCTGCTGCTCGCTCAGTGGGCCCGTCACCTGGTAGATGTCCTGCAGACTGCCGCCGCCGCAGTACTCCATGCAGATCCAGAGCTTGTCGCGCCGCAGGTACGACCCGTAGTAGGCGATGATGTTCGGGTGGCGGCAATCGCGCATCATGATAATCTCCTGCTGGATGATCTGGATGTCATCGGTGGGCTCCAGTTTGATGACTTTGATGGCGGCCAGTTCGTTGCTCTGTATCCGTTTGGCCTGAAACGAGACGACAAAAGCGAGAGAGATTAATGTGAGATTCGTATCGATTCGTGTCGATTCAATCAGCATTCGATGGGTGGATGGATGGAGAATTTAATTAAGTTCCATTCCGTCGTGAGGAGAGGGAAATTACTGTGACTGCGTCTGATGGCGATTTGATTTGATTAAAATTGCGTTTGCTCGTGGCACCTGGAGAAACGATTTGCGAATCGAGTCGGGAGGACCTTGATGTGAAGGACGGTAAAAATCGATTTCCAAAATCCTTTCTTTGAGTGGAGAGGATACTAATATCCATTATTTGAGCAGAAAGGATACTGATATCCATCCTTTAGGTGGAAAGGATAATGATATCCACACTTTAGGTGAAATACATAATGATATCCCACTCGAATTCCTCTGAAACGATTTTTCGCTTAAGTTTTCACAATCTTCCCATTTTGTCTACATCAGAATTTTCCACGGATTTCCCCACAGACCTCCGAACGGATTCCCTGATGACCCCCATTTTCTCCAGGTCGACGAGGGCTTCATTAAGCACCATCAGTGAGTGGAGCAAGTAGTGCAAGGAGGATTCTTGAGATAAGTATCGTAATTGTCGTAAATTTTCGAGAATAAAATTTCGATTTCGATTTAAAAACAAAGAAAGAAACCTCTCAACTCTATCGATGGAAATGGAAATTTCTTCGTTCTCGACAATTTGCGTTTTACTGCACTTTTCTTCTTTGTTATCGATGCGCCCTTTCTCTCGATGCGCCATCGCATTCGCGCAAATGCAAATATTTTCGTTTCCAATAAATTCTCCACATAAGAGGAGAGAAAAATCTACATTTAATTCGCTGCCAAGGGAAGCTTCCACAATCAACGATCTCAACCTCAACCCTCAACCTCTATGGGACGGACGTTCAGTGGTTGAACGTGAATCGAGGTGTCGCCGATGCCATTTTCAAACGCCAATCAAATCCATTAGATGTCATTCGCGTGTCATTTTTACAACAATAACAACAACAACTACAATGCAATCGCATAACAAAAACAATATCGACGATACGGACAAGAACAATTGCAACAACAATGAAAATAGTGAAGAAAATTGGATTTTGAACTATTTGTCGGAGAATCAGAGCAGAGAAAGAGACACAGAGAAAGGGGGAGAGAGGGACATAGGGAGAAAGAGATGGACATAAAGAGAAAGACATAGAGAAAGGGAGAGAGAGACATAGAGAGAAAAGACTGCAAGAGTACGAAAAAGACAAGGACGGGGAACGAAGCCCAGAGGAACCACAAAGAGATGGCATGAGTGACAGTCAAAGGCGGGCCAGGAGTAAATGATATAGCATACTAGTGGTGAGGGAGGGACGCGTCGCTCTTCTCATCACTTTGGATGGAATTGAACTTTTGCACTTTTGCACAAGGACTGGCTGTTGTTGTTGTTATTCTTACCTTTTTGAATGATGTTGTCGCGGACAAAAGAGAAAGAGAGAGAGAGAGAAAGTGCACAAGGCGAAGAAGGACAGAAGGAAAGAGTGATATAAATTCTAACGCAGAAAGTTTTTCAATTCCACGAGCGATGCACTCCACGAAAAGGTAGAGAAAGGAAATTTGGAGGATGAGTCGCGGAGCAAAGGATGAGGCCAAATGATTTTCGGTTGCATTATGCACAACATAAGAGGAAGAAGAGGAAAAGGCAAGAGAAAGAGAAAATAACAAGAAGTAGGGCGGGAGTTGTTTACAGGTCAAAGCATTTCCAATTTGAGTGCAAAGTTTTTATTGTAGTTTTTGCAACTGTTGAAAGACGGTGGATGGAAAAGGGAAGCGGAGTGAAGAAGACATTTTCCACTTCATTTCGAAGCGAAAACAACTCAAAAATTTGCATTTTCTTTCATCGATAGAAATATCCGGAAGCTCAGATGACAATTCGAAAGCCCCAGCATCAACTCGAGGACATGCAAAAAGGGAAACCAATTCATGGAAAAACAAGTGAAGCGAAGCAATAGGTAAAGAAGAGCATGGAAGCAGAGAGGGATGACGTTGAAGGAAAGCAATAAGTAAAGAGGGAAGGTTGAAGGGAACTTCTGGTCTGATTAATGCCAAGCTACCCGGCGGTATTTTCGAGAAAAAGCTGGAAAATTGATTTGGGACACGTCGAAAAATAAAAAACAAAACCTAACAAGAAGCGGAGAAAAATTGCAGACAATTCCTCAAATCCAACCAAACAAAGCACAACAGCCTCGAGCCCAAAGAGCAGAAAAAACAACGGAAGGACGAAGATGTGGCCAATAAAAACACGATGAGCCGCCAGACAACACAAATTAGAGTAATCATTGCTGCGGCAGGAAGGCGGCGGAAGGATCGGTCCATCATCATCATCATCGTCATCGGGAGGAGAGATCGATGTGGAAGCGGTCGGAGGAAGGAAGAGCAATTGCACGGAAGAAGGAAAAGTCGGCGAATGAAGAATCTGTGCAATCTTATGGAACAAATAGTCGAAGGAAGGACGAAACGAGGGCAGATGAGACCAGGTGTAGAAGTCGAAAGTGGTCGAAGGAGAGGAGGAGAAGAAGGTCGAGAAGAAGGAGAAGGAGGAAAAGGAGAAGAAGGACGAAAAGGAACTGAGTGCCACGGCAGAGCACAAGTTGGAAGTTGCAAGTTTTTTGTGTTTTCTCCCTCCCATAGCAGGAGTAGAAGAAATAAAATAAGAATGAGAAGTAGGAGAAAAATTACGAAAATGTTGCAAAAGTTTTCATTTCTGTGTTGTTCGCAGGATGCAGCGCCGAAGAGGATTCCTGCATATTATTAACGAGGTGAACAATGCAACTCAGCTCGATTCCACTCAAAGGACGACGACGGAGTCAGGAGCAGAGTCCTTGCAGTCTTGTTATTGTTTTTGTTGGAGGCACTCTTGATATTGTTTGTTGGAGGCACACTTGTTATTGTTCCTCGCTGTTGCACCGGGAGTCGGGAGGAGTAATAAAAATAATAATGATGACGGTGATACTTTTTAGCGCCCACTCGGGGGTGGACCCGCCGAAGGAGCAGGTGCTGCTGCCGTGGGTGTTGAAAAGCAAACAATGAAATTATACGCGATTCATCATTATTTCCCTTTCGCTTGCTCCTTCCTTCCTTCGTTCGCTCGTTCATTTGCATCCCCCTCCCTCCCTTTCTCCAGGTAACTTTAAAGTGAAAAAAAACAAAAACAACGATGCTGATGTTTTATTTATTTTGCAGAAAGGATATCCGAAGGTGGGGAAGGGAGGGGGCGTGGCAGCTTCCGACTGCAGCAGAAACTCTTGAGGAAGCGCATTCGTCGTTATTGAGGTTTGGATTTCGCTGCGAGTGATTTGAATAACAGCGAGGAAATTAGGAATGCAGAATATTCTCAGACGAAGATTCGTTTCAGTGATTATTCACAATGGCAAGCTGTTGTCAATCGTACAACATGATTATTCACAATGACATGTTGTTGTCAATCGTACAACATGATTATTCACAATGACATGTTGTTGTCAATCGTACAACATGATTATTCACAATAGCAATAGTCTCCGATGCAGTGAATATTTTAATAAAATTTTCCACAAGAATAAGTCAATTAAAGCAAATGGAAAATCCATGATTCGAGCTGATTAAAACCTCCATTCCCAATCCAATGTGAACGCCACACGCCATCCGCCAGTGTGAATGTATTTACCAATATAGGTGAAGGCTGTCGGCACGCACACCAGGACGACACGAATCATTATAATGCCTTAACAAGATAAACCTTTTCAATATGTGCGCGACTTTTAACCTCACATTATGACGACCAGGGACTCCACTCTTATCGTCCGACCGAAAGAGAACCACGCACGCGGCGTTGCCATTGAATTCATTCGATTCAACAGCAACGACGACGATAACCCAATGAGCGCATTAATTCAATTGGCACACGAACGGCCACATTTCGTTAAAATTACACGCGAATTTAAAAACACATTCGATGCCTTCAGCGTTAAATTTCATTTTAATCAAATTACGACGAGGCATTCGCGCCACCACTCACACCGCACCGAATCGACTCGATTCGGCGTGAGAGCGTCTCTGTCAGACGGACAGATAGACAGAGGGAGGTAGAGATGGTGACTGTAAATGAGGCGAAATTAACACCATCATTCGGAGGTTTTTCTCTCACTCAGAGCTCGTGTCTGCGAGGTCAATGTCAATTTAGGTTCAAAGTCAAAGTGAATTTTCGACGATTTGAATCTCATCAGATAAGGAATCCTGAATCCAGAGGGTGTCAGGAGAGGAAGGAACGACAGGATTTAGCCGAGAACGAGACATAAACTGGAGTGTCATTTATGTAATTTTTTACCAATAAATTTGGTTAGTAGACAATTCTTCAAATTCTCAAGTGTTTATTTCTTGTGATTTTATGTACATTTTTTAAAATATATATTCGATTTAAAAAAATCGACGTTTTCGCTATTATCTTCTAAGTGAAATACACAACTTGATTAGCTACACCTCTGGGATGAATTTAGCCAAGTCATAATATAAGGTGTTGGTGTATTTTTTGTGAACTTTTCCAATTGGTGGCAGGCAACTTTTCAACGGGAACCCTGCCCATAAATCATTCGGTGTCGAAGTTTTTCCACATTTTGACACATGTGTGCGGTCTGATATGGAAGACCCATCACCATCGTTTACGACTACTGATGGTAGTAGATGGCGCCAAAACCCGCAACACAGTCGCAGTCACGTCATTTACAACAACAACAACACATTTTTACTTTCCAAGCGTCACGTTGGTTTTGCGAAATAATTTGATATTTTCTATATACATACATTTGTGTATGTGAATGTTTATTGCGGTCTCTTTTCGTCTGTTGCAAAAATTATCGCCCTGGATCTGAATGTCATACGCAGAGGAGCGTGAAACACACCGTGGTCGTTAACGACTGTAAATGCATATGTGTGAATGTACAAATGACAGACAGCGACGGCGATATCGAGAGAGTGAGAGCGAGAGAGTGTGAGATATAGGTATAGGTAGAAAAAGAGAACAAACTCGACGGCTGGAAACATTTCCAATTCCGCTTAATGATAACATTAAATATTTGTCTCGAATCATTTATTGCGGTTGTTGTTGTTTTTGTTGCTATCGTCGTTATTATTGCATGTTTTACAGGTGCCACAGTGTTTGCTGTGGTTTCCCTGTGTGGTCGTCGTTTCGTTGTTATATTCGGTAATAAAACAAAAAAAATTACTATAAATAAGTTAGGAGAGGAGTTTTTCATGCACTTTGATGGAATATGCAGGCTTTGTGAATGGCAAATGAGAAATTCATATAAATATCAGAGATTAAACATCGATTTTATGGAAACCATTTTTTATGTCGAATTTCCTTTAGGAAATTATCCCTCCCACGAGGATAATTCAAACAAATGATAAATTAGGGTAAAACCTGAATTTAATAATATTCATTTACAATAGTATTTAATATATGCATTCACAATAGATGTATATTGATAGAAGAACGATCTTTAATTGAATTGTTCTCACAAATTAAATTGTCTTGTTTACTATGAGATGATCAGATTTCGTATAAGTTCACAAAAGCTTAAATGTTTATTTACAATAGTATTTAACATACTCATTCACAATAGATTGATAGAAGAACGACCTTTAATTCAATAGTTCTCACAAATTGCGGACACATCTAAATTTTCTTGTTTACTTTGCGACAATCGAATTTCGTATTAGTTTACAATAGTTTCAAGAATTTCAACTCAACACAATAGAATGACACTTCTCTTCTTCTTCTTCTTCTTCTTCTTGTACAACGACAAAAGAATCTCAAAGCTTGCAATGTGCAGTTAGTCACTGGAACTAAGCAACAACAACAACAAAAATAATAATAAAAATAACAAAAAAAAACACATTTAGGTCAAGAATTGACGTAATATTTGCGCAGTGACTTGAACCGTAAAAAGCCAACGAGAGTATGCGGATAATTAAGGTCGTTGCGACATTATCCGATATCTTTCATTAATGAAGCCACTGTGTGTGTGTGTGTGATTAATAGTGAGAGTGACATATTCACCATAGATCAGCTAGCAGCTAGACTCAACCTATTTATAATGAAATCGAAAACTCGTATATATTTTTACAAAAAAATTCAATAGAATAAGATTTTCCTAGTTAATGGAATAAAGGGTTTTCTCTGTAGTCATGAGGTCGGGTTCTCTCATCGTTCATTGCACCCTGTTTCGCTCTCTCGCAAAATGGCGATTGTTTATTTTCTTCGCTTGCAGATCTCAACTACCGGCAGGAATTTGTTGAATAAACTCATTAAACAAATTTACATGCGGTGCAACCACCGACAACACAAACAACGACAATGCAAGCATCAACACCACCACCACAATCAACCAAAGAACGCACCCGTCTCACCAACACGTATGCATACAGTGGAACCTGTAGAAGGCTAAGCAACAACTCAGTCGAATTAATCAGTTTATAATTTCATTTAAATATTTATATTAAAGACCACCGCAACGTGAGAGTGAAATGAGATGGGGTAATGAGAGTCACAGTGCGTAGATGAGTGTGTGTGTTAGTGTGCAAAACTACACAAATACACGAACACAGAGGCATTGAAATAATTCATATCGCTTTCGTTGTTGACTGAAGAAAAACATTGATGCAGGTACTGCAATTAAGAACTTTAACGATTTTCCAAATTCAAATCAAATTAAATCGGTCCAATTGAAGGTCGTTTATGGTCACTTGAGGCTGCCAAGCACAACAAAATCAAAAAAGGAAAATAATAACTAATATTATTGTATTATAATGTGTTTATATCGCCCATACTATTTCCATACAACCTTATATATTTCCATTTTTCACAAATAAATTGGAATACTCGAATGACAAATTGAAATATAATAGAAATTTGCATTTATTACATGTTACAATATAAATAACATTCATAAAACTAGGTTAACAAATTTCACAACCATAAAATAATTTGATGTTTTCCCTACAACCAGGAATCCTTAGTGGCAAATTCAGACCGAATATTAACATTATTCCAAAGAGTAATTGTTTGACGAAATTTAATTGAATTAATATGTCAAATATTTATGTTTTGAACAAACTTTCCCTGTTCCGCGTGATGATTTTATGCAAATTTCAGTGGTGCAGTGGTTTTTCGAATTTTCAAAATTTCATATTTTAGTAAAAGTTAGAAATTCGGCAGCAATTTCAACCGAGTTCGGCCACTCCAAAGCAAAGCAAAGCAACAGGAAATAAGCTGTGTGTGTTTGTGTGAGGAGGAGGCAGTGGTAATTCTTGTTGTTGTAGTGGAGATTTAGACCGCTTATGCATCGATGACGAAGGCTGGAGAGAGAGAGAGAGAGCTGCCGTCCTGCATCGAGAGACGAGAGGCTCAACGATGCATGAGTTTGAAGCGATCACACGAGCTCACGTGTCGTTTGGTTGGAGGGGAAGGAAGGAAAGTGGGATGGAGCGATTATTTTGAGACATCGACATGATTCCGATGAATTCAATCTAGCTTTTTACTGCAGTCTATCCTTGAAAAATATTGAATATTTTTCCGAAGAATCTCGTCTCTCGATTGGTTGTGGAAGTTGTTTTCCATGAAATGAAAATCGAACTGAATGTTTCGGCTTTGATTTTCTATATTTATGGTGAAATTTGTCCTCTTAGATTGTGATCCTTGTAGATTTTCTTGTTTCGAGAAAGTGGTTTAAAAACCTTTGATCAACCGGAGGCGGAGCGTGTCAACAGCCTTTCAAAAATATGCACTTGTCATGTCGCATAAATTTCTCCTTCGCACATTCCGTGCCACCTCGCGATGAAACCTTAATCAGCCACCCCAACGTAAGCCAACAACCCCAAGTTGACCCCACACGAATTTCTCAATTTTCACAACAACTTAACCAGAATGAATTCATTAACGCCGGCAGACGAGGGGCTCGTGGACGACGCGACTCGAGTCGACGAGGACAAGGACAACACATAAATCGCTCCTTCGCACTCGTCAAGGGACTGAGGCTCAACGAGGCGGAAGAACATTACCTTCGTTCTCTCTCCACACAGACACACACGAAGCAGCGAGTCATGCCAGCGACACACCTGAGGGTTCAATGCCTGCAGGATTCGGAGAAGTTCGAGAGGGAAATTAATGTAATGAAAAACTCGGTACAATCGGTGGATGTTGGGTACATTGGAGGAGGATGTTGGGTACATTGAAGGAGGATGTTGGGGACGATGAAGGTGGAAGTTGGGGGCGATGAAGGGTGATGATGATTAAGTGCTCTGGACCATTGAATGGACGACTAGATGCCGCGAAGCTCCGACGAGTCGACGAACTCCCCAATTAGAGGGAACCCTCCAAAGCCCAGTGATGAGAGAAGGTGTTCATTGGCCTCTGTTGTTGAGACAGGCTTGGGGGGGAATGGCGTTTGGAACGATGTCATTACCGTTAAGCTCGCTAAGTACGATCTCCCGAGAGGGACATCGCCTCCGAGTTGGTGGCAATCGAAGACACACTCACACACCAGGAAAAACTTCACTTCATGGTGGTTCGAGGTGTTAAAGTTGTGCATAATTTTATTCAACGTAGATGGCCATAAAACCCAACCAAAGCAGAAGGACATAGGGTAGAAGGACAGAAGGACATAGAGGGACATAAAGATAAATACAACCACCTTATAAATACATGCATGAAGTTCGAGCTTACTTTCGAAACTTTCATGGGGAGGCTTTAAGTTATTTTATGTGGTGTTTATGGTTGCATTTCCGTAGACAATTTGTCTGTTAACATTGATTTTTGTTGTTGATGTCGTCGTCGATGTTATTGTTATTGTTTTGGGTGGAAATAGAGCCTACGAAAATGGAGACAAGGATCAATGCGAAGACAAGACTCAGACAAAGGAATAACGATGGGTAGTTACGAAGGTGACTTCGTAGTAAGAAATAATGGGAGAATGTCTTCAGAAAGAGTCGAAAGGACGGAAAGAAAAGAGAAGAACACGAAAGAAAAGGATAGTGTTGAAGCTAAATATTACATAACACAAAGTTAATGATGGGAGCCGAGGACGAGTTGGTAAAACTAGATACCGCAAGTGGGCTTAATTTACAGTGGCCGAGGGCGAAGGCGGAAAGGCTAAGCCGGAAATTGTAGTTCCAGGCAATTACCAACCGCCAGAAGTGGGAGAGCTCCTTGGGCAGAGCTCCACAGCAGAGCTCGTTTAACGGGTCAGAGTTCAAAGACCAGGAGCACGACCGACTATTGTTGTTAGGCTTTTGTTGAGCCAGACACATCAACGACGACGACGAGTCCCTCGCGTGTCCTGCTGCCGATGTGTCAGCAGGAGAAAGAGACGTGGCGGCCGAACGGGAGTCGGTTGCATGTTTATGGAAGTTTCGCAGTTTTTAGCAGAGGTCTCGATTACCCGGGTATCGAGTAACCCGGGTTACCCGGGTTACTCGAATACCCGGGTAATACCCGGGTATGGCATTACCCGGGTAATAGCAATACCCGGGTATGCTACCCGGCCTATACCCGGGTAAGCAAACCGATAAGCCTAATACCCGGGTATACCACCCGGGTATTAGCTACCCGGCCTTTCATTACCCGGGTAGCAGGCAAAGGCCGATATAAGCCTTTCGAAGCGAAACGACGCACATCGTTCGGCCTTTCAAGCGACGGAGCAGGTAGCGGGGGTTGGTTTTGAAGCAGAGTGCGTCGATTGTTGATGTTGTTGTTTTTTGTTCGTTTTTTGTTTTGATGACCATTTGATGCGTTGTGTGTTTGCCTTCGCGCATCTTCGTGTGTTTGATGCGAAAAGATGCATAGGTTTTGAAGCAGAGTGCGTCGATTGATGTTGTTGATGTTGTTGTTTTTTGTTTGTTTTGATGACCCTTCGATATGTTATGCTTTGCATGAAATGCGTTACATATAAATATTAGAATCTGCGCATTTGGCTACGTAGACTAATACGCGCATTTGAAGTGTAGGAATTAATTTGTCAATCTGCAAATGATTAATGCAATGAACATATTGATATTTAATATATATATATATATATATATATTTTTTTTTTTTAAATTAAAAAACAAATTTATAAAAAAAGTTTATAACATTATTTTTTTATAAAAATGTTCCTTTAGAAAATACAGTAGAATTCATTTATAGCGACCTCGGTTATAACAACCATCCGTTTATAACGTCGGATTTTCAAAGCAAGTTTGGTTCTTAATAGTTTGTACATTAAAGTCTGAACAAAGAACAAACAACTCGAGTCGACTCGATCCTTGTTCGCGTTTCAAATTCTTCTTTCGATATTAATTCTATAATTGCTATTTTTAGGCGAGGGTGGGAGGTGTGAAGAAGAGAAGGGTGGGCGAAGGTGGAGTTGGTGGCTATGGTGGAATGCTCTAAAACCGTGGCGGACTCGTTGTCATTTCGAAGCTCCACGACGTGACGGCGGCCACTGAAACGCGATCACGGCGCACAACTAAAAAAAAAAACACGACGACGGCGAAAGAATGAGCAGAATTATGAAAAGCAAATGAAATATAAATGAGGCGGGAGAATGGGAGAGAGCTAGAGAGACAGAGAGAATAGGAGGAAGATAGAGAGACTAGAGAGAATGGAAATAAGATAGAGAGACGATGAGAATGAGAGGAGATGAAAAGTAGAGAATGAGAGGAAGCAACAATAGCAGACGACAAAAAAGCAGTTAAAATGCTATAAACCAGTGACAACAACAACAGCAGTAGCAGCAATGATGGTGATGATGACGACGCTGACAGCGATGATGACAACAACAAGATAACAACAACAACCAAAGCAAATCTAACAACAAGAAGCAAAGCAAATATAACAACAATAAGCACAACAAATCTAACAACAAGAAGCAAAGCAAATATAACAACAATAAACACAACAAAAATAACAACAATAAAGCAGCTCAACACGCCAACAAGATGTATAGAATTTAGTGGAAGGAGAAGAAGAACGAGATACAACTATTCTCACAAGTGGCGTAGTTGTCGCTCAGGCAGAAACGTGCAGCCGCAACGTAATTCGGTTTATCCTCAACACATCCCGCCCTGCTTCTCCACATTCACCAAGCAACATCGCGTCTCCGGGCGATGAGTAGGTGCATGGTACACACACATGGGGGTGCGTGTGTGTGTGAGAGTGTTGAATGTGTGTGAGGGTGCAGAATATGTGTCTGGGCATGTCCTTTAAAAATGTAATTCAACGAATTTGCTCCAAGACCAAACTAAACTAAAAACGGCGCCGACGGAAATCGTATTAAGTGAGAAGAAGAACCCAGAGATAGACGGGGAAAACAATTGCCTTTGCAATAATAGAACGTCGACCTACGGTACTTCTGAACATATTGTTGGGTACGGTAAAACTCAAGGGGCGCCGAACCCGCTTCCCATTCATTCCACTACAAAGCTATACTTCGTCTGTTATATTCCCATCCCAACTTAAGTGAATCGCAATGAACACAATGGTCTACACTATCTTCGATGATCGGTGAGAAGTCAGTTCTTAGTGCTTTATTAGGTGATTATCACCATTTGTGGTTTCCTCGTCTTCTGGTTCTTTAACTTCTTTTACTTCTTCTACTTCTTCTCCATTTCTTCTCCTCTTCTTCACGACTATCTAATTCTCCACATCTCTTCCTTTCTATTCTTTGTTTATCTTTTCTTTTCATTCTATTTCATATTTGTAATTTCGCTCTGATCTGCATTTGTTTATATCGCTGGCTCTTCAGAGACTCCAGCAAAGCAAACCACACTTTGCCCCTCTGCCACGCCTCCCGCCATTAGGTTTACCGTTTGGCCACCATTCACTCACCAAGTCATTCGAAGCAAGTGTCGCAGCCTCAAAAGCTCTGCTGCGATGACCATTAAAACCCAATCAAACCTCGGCCACCGACCGATTAAACACTGTCCGTCCATCTGTCCGTCCGTTCGTCTGTCTATCCGTCCGACTGGCCGTGTGTGGGACGCCGTGGCCACGTTGAAGCGACGCCGGCGATGTCGACGTTTGCCGCCGTCGCGGTCAGTGGACGTCGTGCTCTGGTTTCGGCGTCTCGTGTCGTGTTGTGTCGTCGAACGAAATTTCGTCAATAAATTTAAATTGCCGAATGACTGGCGACTAATTAGGGGATCGCTCGCTCTTCTTCATCGTCGTCGTCTTTGTGGCCGGCGGCGGCACCAAAGAGCGAGAGGGGAGGGATGGAGGGAGGTCTGAGGTCGGCCGCCCTCAACGGACGGCGCAATTGACTCGGAATCGGAGGTCGTCCGTTGACTGAGAATCGCAGGGTGGAGCCAAGGGAAAGATGGAGACGAGTGAACCAAGGGACAGACGAAGACATCGTCGAGTCGGAAATCACTGGAGCGAGAAATAGAAAACGCAGACTTCGAAGCAGTCGCCGAGTGTGCGATCTTGATCCACCGATCTCCACTGCCTTCCGCATTCCACGGCTGACGCATTCGCCATCTGTTGGCACGCGTCTGGAAATTCTCCAGCTGCAGTCGATGCAGAAGGCGAAGCATGAAAATGGAAACGAAAATGGAATGTGAAGGCAAAGGGAGGCAGAAGCAAGAAGATGAGGAAAATGCATGCAACATGTTAATTAATTTCACAGTATCTTTTGGCGGCCAAATGGTGAAGGAGAGGAAACGAATTAAGAGCACGAAAGGTGGGTGGCGAGAGGAGGCGATAGTTAGGCAGAAGAAGAGAGCAGCGAAAGGCGGTCGAACATGAAATCACATTAAAATGAAGAAAACTCTTGAACCACGCATTCGATGGAGAACGAAGAGGAACGAAGACAGACAGACAGAAAGACAAAAAGACGGACAAACAGATGGACGAAAATGTGCGAAAATGTGTTTTAATTCACTGGAAAAACGCAAAAAATAAACAAAAATCTATTTTTAGTGTAGATCCCTTCTATATTGTTGTTGTTATTGTAGATATTGTTGTAGTTCTCGTATAAATTGTTGTTGTTATCGTAGATATTGTTGTTGTTATCGTAGACATTGTAGTTGCTTTTTGCTATTACATCAAGAGAGAAAGAGAGCGAGAGAGACCGTTTTCAGCCCCATTACTCGACCATTTCAAGAGAAGAAAACTATTTGCTAACGATGCTTCTGGACATGACATGTTTATGTTCTGTCAGCGGGAAGCGGGTGGAGGTTATTTATATGTCTGCGGAATGGGAGGCCGAGGGAAAAGTTGGACAAGGAGCCAAGCTTCATGGGCGGCTTCTCGCAGAAGGCTTTAAATATCACTCGACTTTAATCACATGTACTATTGTATCCTTCCAAGAACTCTTTGTGACAGCCAAAGATGAAAATCTTAGTCATTTTCCTCAATGGAAATCTCTCAGAGGCTACGATGGAGATGGTAGAACAAGAATGAGAAAAAAGGTAAACGTGGGCGTTGAGTGAAAGGGCGAAGCAGGTGAAAGTTTTTCATCAAGACATCAAAACATTTCCAAAGAAGCAAAAAGCCCGATCAGAGAATCATCAGAGAGAGAGAGTCAAGGATGACGTTCTTCTCTCAAAGGATATTCCACAATATGAAACAAAGACATCAAGACATATAATCGAAAATCCCACAAGAACAACGAGACGACGCCGAGAGATCACCATGGTGAATGATGAAATGTGCCGTTTATCGGCGATGCGGATGAAATGATTGTCAAGGGTATCAAGTGTACAAACACACAAACATATAGGAAGACACAGTGGTATCACCTGATCAGGATCACAGCCAACAGCAGCAGCTGCCGCAGCAAGAACAAAAGCCTCGAGAGGAGGTCGCAGGAGGCAACAACAACAGTAACAACAAACAAATGCTTCGGCATTCAACCTGGATGTCCTCAAGCTGAATAAATGAATGAAAGAAAGAGAGAAATGCGTGAAGTGGTCGAGGGAGAAGGAGTCCATGAGTGGATACAGAAGGCCGAGGTCTTAAACACAAGAGAAGAAATAAAATATATAATTTCCTCTTTTGCTTACAATTCTCCGGAGAGAAGGTACTTTCTCAAGAAACCCCAAGTTTAGGTTTCCAACTGTCATTGCGAAGCAAAGAGAAAAGAAGCAAAAGCAGCCAACCTTGAATTAAGAAATACTATAAGTTGTTGTTGGTATTATTTGACTGTATGTAGTTGTTGTTGGCATTATTTGACTGTATGTAGTTGTTGTGGTTTCTGTCATTCCATATGTCTCCGCATATACCTGAAAATATCCCCCGGATGCCAGGAGAGCGAAACGGAATTAAGAGGCAGCCAGGACGGACGTCGGCTCCAAAGGGAGGAGGATGGGCCTCAGGTGAGGATGATGTGGGGTGGGTGGGTTGAAGTGCGTGGTCGGCTGGGGCGATGGCGAGATGAGTTGAAGTGCGGTGAGCTGTGGTGAGGTGAAAAGGCAAGCATGAACGCTGCATTTAGATAAGCTTCATTAATAAATTAAGGCATACTCTAAGGCGCCCACACACGCCGGCAAGTTTTCCGACCACATATGCGGAGGAAAGTTAAAGAGTGGAAGGACTAAGGCAAATGTGTGACACAGCAGAAATAAAACAGTTGGTAATAATTCCTAAGAATGACCTTAAGAAATTTATGAAATAAAGGAGAGAAGAAAAAGATTTCAAGAGAAATAAACTGGAGAGAACAATCGTGAATGATGGGGAGACTTCACAAGATGATTCGAAATGGAGAGATATTTTTGTGTAAAAACCAAAGGAATGCATGGAATTTACTCTACACATTGTTTTACAACCACGTCGACATTTTATTTTTTGCATTCATTCTCCTTCGCCTTTGCCTTCTTTCACCGCTTTGAAATCTAAAAATAAAGGATAAAAAACTAAGGAGGAAAATTGCGCATTTTCCGCTCTCCTCAAGCGAGCACGAAGCATCCATCCACCGACAGATGCCACAACGCATCGAGCACCCTGACGTCCCCGGCCCAACGGGTCCCGTCAGCCGTTCCCAGGGAACGAGGTTTTATATAGAAATTTTCGCCACAAGCTTCATAACAAATTAATGTTCGTTTGCATTTTCCTCCTCTCTCTTTCTCTCGTTGTCTCTGTGCCATTCTCTCTCTCTGTCCCTTTCCTATACCATTCTCTCTCGCTCTGGTTACTCCTCCCGCCACTAATGCTCGGCTGTTGCTAATATTAACCTCGATACTGCAGCAACTGCTGCTGCTGTCGAGCTCTGCGAATGTGTTGGAGAGGCGAAGCGAAGGGCTTGGAGTGAGGTCGGTGGCAGCAGGCACGAATGCATTCTTTAAAAAATGCATGCGTCAATTTCCCCTGAATCGCGTTCTTTTTCCGCTCGTTTATTTCGGGGAACTCCGACTGAAGCCATGCAGCCTCCTCCTACTCTCAGATAGAACTCCACGAAGCCACTCGGTCCACGCTCCACTCGTCTGTGCTCGCCGCCATTTGGTTTAAGTGATCCCGGGGCTGCGTTTCACTTTGAATTCAGACTCGGGCAGATAAATTCAACCACAATTTATCAACCCGTTGCGAGGGTCTTTAAGAGTTGAATTCAGAAATTCATATTAAAGTAGGAGTAGGAGAATTGAAAGAAATCTACACACTAAAAGAATCTTCAAGAAAGGCCATGAGCAACTCGGTGAGCATCGGTATAAAGATTATTATATTAAAGAATTGAGACTTTGGACCACGATTTAAAATCTTAAAGAAGAACCTTCCAAGGAATCGAATTGAATTTAAATGGCGCCATCGGCCATCGAGATGGGGGTTGAATGTTTGTTTACAATTACTTACGATTGCGCGGTCGGCTGATTACTCTTATCAAGATAAAGAAAGCATGACCCGCAGCCGGGCAAATGGTTTATTTGTTCGAGGGTGAAAAAATAAAAACAACACTCACACAACTTGCAAAAGAAAGAGAACTCGCAATTTGCGACGTTAACCTTGAGCAAAGAAAATAAAATAATCATAATAAAAGTAAACATAAAATATTGATAAGACGACTCCGAGGCAAATGTGCAGTAAAAGTGGAGAAATTAAATTAACAAATTTTGTTGTCCGTCATTTCTCGACGCGGAAGATGGATCCGAGCCCTCGACTGAAGCTTGGGCTTGGGCAATAATCAGGGTGGCAGAATCGTTTATTTCGTAATGGATGATGAAAATGAAGCCCCGCATAAACATTTGATCGAAGCGAACGATTTCGCAATCATTATCGATTGCGAAACCACGAAACTGCGACGGCCTTCTTGAGTAGAACTCAGGTGTTCAACAAATCAGAAATGGCCATTATCATAAAGTCTCATGTGTTTGAGTATATCGGTAACAGACATCAACATAGATATCTGTTGCTAACGTCTACAATTGCTGAGTCTTTGATTTAATCGAGAACCCCACAGCAATATATTTCTATAGGTTGCAAATATTGTAAGAGGAATAAGTAAATCAACTTTTGATCATCGTTCTTTATTCATTATTTTACTGTTTTCCCATTTCGACAATAGATTCTTGAATTCACAGAAATATTTGATTAAAGAAGCTCCTCCATCACTTTGGACAATTAATGGAGGATTTATGTTCTCCATATTATCCTGGATTACCAATATTCATCACGTTCATTATTATCAGCAGCCCGGGTACAGATCAAAGGACTCGAAATCCTAAGACTTACAATGGAAAGCCTTTTTAAGCCGAGACGTCTCGACGTAACCAACATCACCCGGACCCACCGTCGCCGGCCGAAATGTGGGCGCAAGAAAATAAACATAAATAAAGAAATATTTGTGTCAATGCGCACGATAAGGATAGCACGAAGAAATATTTCGGCGACTATGGAATTTGTCAGATATCTCCCTCCGTTTCTCTCTCTCTCTCACTCTTTAGTGAGTTATGCAAATGGCTGCGCAGACATTTCATGAAGCACACATCCGAATTTCTCAAGGATTCAATATGCACACCAAGGCAAAGAGCAATATTTTACAAAGTCCACACAAGTCGGGGGTGTGAAGTCGAAGAAATAAAAAGAGAAGAGTAGAATGTAATATGTTCGGTCGTAAAGAGCGAAACATAAATTATAATAATAAAATATAAAATTTAGGTGTCCGTTTTTTCTGCACCAACCAAAGGAGAGAGACGAACTTCGGTTGGACACAAACTCCTGCTCACTCCAAGCGACTCCATTATCGAGGCAAAGACACTGGAGTGAATTGAAGTAGAGGTAGTTCGAATGCAAATAGCGGTGCAGCGAACGGGAGGATTCCGGAACAATAACAAGATGGATGATCGCAAGGAAGAGCACAATTACAAAACGGACATATGAAAAGAATGGCAAAGAGAAGACAAATACAGAAGAAGTGATGATGCGAAAGACATCCTGTGAATCAAAAAAAGAGCAAACGAGGAATAACAAAAGGGCGGAGAAACAACAGAAGAGCAATAACAAAGGATGGAGAACTATAGCAAGAGAGACGGACAACTTTAGCAAGAGAGGGATAACTATAGCAAGAGAGGGACAACACATTCAACAAACAGTGTCAGGGAAACCAGTACAAGAACAAAACAAAAAGTAGAAAACATGAAGAAAAGACGGAAATGGCAGAAAAGAAGCAACTATGGCGAAAAAGGATCGACGTTAAAAAGATTGCGACGATGGAACAAGGAAAAATGTTATCGATGAAGAGAGAGAGTGAGAGAGAGAGAGAGAGAGAGGGAGAGAGAGGGAGAAAGAGGACAACATTGGTAACTAATGGACCATGCAAAAGGGATTCGGATGGAAATCCCAGATGTGGAAAAACGCAAGATAAAGACGCACCGAAGTGGCTGCGGCGGGGGAAATAAATGCTAGAAAATCGCATTTAGACGACGCTGATTGAAAAACGAGCCAAAGGGATCGACGAGGAATCTAGGGACCATGAAGAACCAGTGGATAATAATTTCGCTCGAAGGAAGGACAAAAAATTGCTTGAGAAATTTTGCGAAAGAAAGGTAACGAATCTGAGGTAAAGAGCAATGAAAATCAAATTCATATAAAACACAAATCAGAAGAGGAAAAATGAAGAGAAATAATAAAGAGAAAATGCTCGTATAATCTGAGCAACGTTTGTCAAAATCAAAGTAAATGAATTGAATCGCAGTGCTGCAGGAGCTCAAGAATTATGGAATAAGAGAGGAATAAGAAGGGAATAAGAGAGGAATAAGAGGGGAATAAGAGAGGAATAAGAGAGGAACAAGAGCTGAAAAGGATAGAAGAAAAACGCAATAAACTATTGCAATCCGAGGAGTTGGAATGGGGAGCAAAGCAAGCGGAAGGGAACGAGGAGCAGATGAATATGAAAAACATCAAGTTTCTCTTGTGTACAGGGAAGAAATGTGTTCCGAGTTCGTGTCAAACAACAAGAACAACTAAACCAACAACAACTACACCAGGGACACCAAATGTGGGTGGGAGATGAAACCAAGACCTCGAGTGCATCGTGGAATTCGCAATAAGCGGAGCGAAGAAAGGTGAGCAGAGAAGGATCAGGAACATTTCAGCAGTTAAAAATGCAATTATGAAGAGCAACGAAGAGAAAAAGTATCAAGGACACCTTGGGACCTGCAGGGGATCACCTGAAATTTCGTAGTAAACCCAAAAATAACCGGTAGTAATGAATAGTAGGATCTTCTCCCTACCTTTTTGGTGAAGGAGTCCATCCAGAGACGACGGATGGGGAGAATGCAAGTTATTGGCTTTTGACCGCATGAAGCGAGAGGAAAACGACCTGCAGCATTTTTTTTATAGCCTCGCCTCACCCTGTAGATCATTCCGAACAGGAGGTTGCTTCATAGGTGCCAAAGGCGTCGGGAGCCAAGCTCCGGAAAACTCCGGACGAGTGCCATAAAAAATCCTTCGATGCAAAACGTTCATCAACGAGGCAGGAACGAGGGGCGCAAAGCGGAGGGCGGAAGATCTCAAATAAACATGTAAAATAGTAAACGTCTGAAGACGAGAGGAATCCAACTTCTACTCAAGGGAACTGAAGAGGTCGAGGGGGAGGAAGGAAGGAGAATAGCGGAGAACACGTTGCAATTAAACTCGAGCTCACCGAGAAGGAGCGATAGACGAGGAGGATTCCGAGTGAAGGATATTCAAGGATCTTTCTTCAAGAACCGAGGTGGAAGAAGGAAACATTTTAAAATATAGTTACAGCGCAATCGAGTAAAAGTCAAGAGTCGATAGAGCAGCACGCGCAAGATACCGGGTCTTCAGTGAGTGAGAAGAGTGAGAACTCGATGGAAATTTACCTGAAAATAAAAAGAAGAAATTGAGAATGAGTAAAGGAAGAATAATTGAGAATGAGTAAAGGAAGAATAATTGAGAATGAGTAGAGGAAAAATAATTGAAAAAGTATTTTAATTAAAAAACGAATCTGATAGTAGTGACTTCACCCCAACAACAAAAACGTAGAGTACAAAAAATCAGCACCGAAAAATTGTTTACATCTGACCTATATCTACGCATACATCGGTGTATGCAAATGCCTACATGGCAACAATAACAACAACAATCATAACAACTGGTACAATAACAAAACACCAGCAGCAGTAGCAGCAGCAACAACAACAACAACATCGATATCGTTCACACTTCGACTTCGAACAAACATCTAAACAAATTAATACCGTCGGCCAGCAACAAAACAACCAAAATACAACAACAAAAAAAGCCAAATACAATAACAAAAAAAAACAAATACAAACACGGCAACAATACGAATAACAATAACAAAGATTAAAACAACAATTGCCTAACAACAACAATAATAAATTGTTTGTCTGAAATATGCTGTAAACATACACACTCACACACTCAAATTCACACATACACAACCCACACATACGCATCCAGACCTTCAGAGGGAGGGAGAACAAGAGGAGGACAGAATGAGAATGAGAACGAGTCGAACGTCAAAAACACAGCACATTTTTCCAACATGGCGCAGGAATTCCATTCGTGTGTCTCGCTCTTTCCATCTCTCTCTCTCTCTCTCTCTGTCCGTCCAAACGTCCCTCCATCTGTCTGTCTGTCAGCCAACCAAGGGAAACAACCTCGGACATCGACGAATGGTGATGGTTCCGATTCCACAGCGAGAATGTTGCGAGAAAATCCATTTCCAGAAAAGCAAATGAACGACTGACTTTTAAAATGAAATAAGTTCTTCATTTTGATCGCATAAAATCCATCTTCGAGCAGCACGATCGAAAGAGATAAACAAAGTGATTGCGGAAATTGGTTGGGTTGCTCGAGGCAAGCAGAGGAAATTGCGAAATGACTACTGTTATACACGAGTAAATAGAAGAAGAGTAATTAACCTTTTCCAAAGTAGTTCTCGCAAAAAGCTTACCTTCCGAATCTAATCCCAAAAGGATTTGGTCGGATGAAGTACTTCAAAGCTCGCTGATCTCCCCGTGTTTATCTCCAACGAGTCAATCGACTGGGGAGCACTTCATCACTCGGCATTTTCTGCCACCAACATGATAAAGTCTAAAGGATCCTACCTCCAGCCGCTGTCCCCGTCGAACACGAGGCCAAACACCAGCCTCTTGATTGCCTGCCTGTTCACCAGAATCCCCGGGAGCCACACATCACCTCAAGGAATTAAAAGCAAATAGTTTCGAAATGTAAATCAAGCTCGCAATGCTCGAAGCTACGATATAAAACCATTTTATTCTTGCGTGTAAACTGTTCCATGTAAATTTCCGATACGAAATCCCTGGAGCACTCTTTGGTGGCGTGGTTTTGTGGCGAACCCTTTTCGTCACCACCGCCACACCAGCTAACAACCACCCTCGTCCTCATCCCGAACCTTTTAAAGCACAGATTCCCAAAGGATCCGACTACGACAACGAACTTAAAGCTCCATCTTCTGCACGAACAAGGGAAAGCAATAAGAGTTGGTCGGTGGGTCGGTCGGTCGGTTGGTCGTTCGTTCGTGTCAGGGTAGCTCCCTTAATTAAATCCATTCTGCCGTCACGTAAACTGGTGCAGCCAGGTCGGAGCAGTCGACCAAGCCAAGGTGGCTGCATTTTTAATCATGTCCTGGAAGACGAGCAAACCAAGCAATCGAATGGAGGAAACCCGAGCAAAGAGGGGCAGGAGTTTCTTTCAGAGGTCAAAGGATCGTTCAGGAGGCTTTAGAATGTTGAGAGCAAATTACTATGGTTTTTGCCTTGTCCTGCCCTGCTCTGAATTCTCATCGAGGACTACATTCAGTTAATTGAAGAACATAGGAATTGACTTTTTTCAGAAATGTTCTAATTAGCGAGGAAAGCTCGTGTCAGATAATTGCGAGTTTAATCAAATGAAAAGCGAAAGGAGAATAGAAAAATCACGTAACGAGGTCCGTCTTCTGCGAAGGAAACAACAGTTGTCTTTAAGTTACGGAAAATCCGTACGACCAGAGAAATCTAGTTTACTCAAGTTTAAGGGACATAAAGGATAAAATATTGGAATAAAATAAGAAAGGTATTTCACAAGGAAATGGAATAATATATTTATTAAAATACTCCCTATCGATTAAAAATTTTAGATAAAATAGGAGATGTAACTTCAGACTTTAATAGAAAAGCAGACATAAAGATTAATCTTTGCCAATATAGTAAAATATAATTGAAAACTCCGCGGTTTCTGTGTATACTTAATATGAGTAAAAGATAAAAAAAACCAAGTGTGAACGTTGCCAGCTTGTTGTAAAAGCCCCTCTTTCTGACTCTGTAATTCGCATAAATACAACAGAAATAACATAAACAATGACTCAAGCACTCAGTCACTCGCAGAGTTGGAGCTGACGCGAGCTGGTGGTGAATCCAAACTCGAAGCAATGGACATTGAAACCTTGTCTCTTGCCCGCCCTCCCACTGGATACCACCACCGTGCGACAGTTGGCAACCGAGAGGAACCTGGAACTCGGAATCAAAGTCCATCACGGCGATACGCAAATGAAAACAAACAAACGAACACACATTTACTACAACAACTGAGGTAGCTATGTATCAGCTGTACATCGACTATATGTATATCAGCTGATTTATACGCGATGAAAGTCGAGTCGCCGACGAGGGAATAGATCCAGGTTCTGTGTTTATTTGTAAATCTACGATTGTATGTGTGCACACACACACTGTAGCAAATAAACGAGCAAATGTTTGATATCAATTTCGATATGGATTATTTATCAGTTCCATCGAACCACAATGGACTTCGCAGCCGCCAGAGGTACAAAGGACGGAATTTATGGCGAGCCTAACGCAGACATGTGTAAATAAACATTCGACCTCGTTTTCGGCGGAAAGGGAGTTTATTATTACTCAACGTTCTTAGCGATCACATATGGAAATAATTCTTAATAAATATAAAGTTGTTCTAGATATTGAAATTAAACCTCAAAAATCGTTGTACTTGAATTTATTGAATTAAAGTCCAAAAATCATTGTTCTTGTCGTTGAATTTAAAGCCCACAAATCATTGATCTGAAGATCCAATAATCCTTGTTCTTGTCATTGAACTTAAAGACCAAAGATCAGGCCATGAACTTTGTTCTATCATTGAATTTTCCATTCACATATTCCAACCACAGCTGCCACGAGGACATTTTTATCGCAAGAACAATCTTTTATATTTTTTGCAAGACACACAACCGTATGTTTGTAATGTTTCTCATGCATTAAAATTCTGTTTCGCAAAGAGGACTTTGACTATTTTATGCACAGTTGGCTAGGATCGGTGGACTCCACTATACAAGCCACATGCTGCATCCTTTCTCGACTCGTCCCGGGTTCTCGTGGCTTCGCAAGCAAACCTTTTAAACTAATTGAATCCATAATATTGACTAATGATGATTAGGGTTCTATTTGCCAGCGACCGCCTTGTAAATAATCTATGAAACGACTGGGCACAACACGCCACCAACGAAAGTCTTTCGCATCCCTTCCCTGCCCCATCGTCAAAAAGTGAGGAAGAACTTTTTCGTGAACCATAGCAACCGAGGTCAACAGAGCCCTCCGCCTTCGTTCAGGAGGAGTGGATCGAGAGGGAATCGTGGAGCTCTTAGCCAAAATCCTTAAATGGACATTCATAAAAAATTGAAGCAACTGCACACAATTCAATTAGCAAACTTAATCACCAAAATGCACTGCGAAAATTCTCTATTCGTAGGTGCTCTCTCTGAGCTGGTCATGGTTGAGCGATGAACTCATCATCAGCTCTTGGAGAGTCCTTGAGATGAAGGTGTGAAAAATTGCACCGAGCGAAATTTCTTCTTTTTTGTGAAAAATAATTCCAATATGAATACAAATTGGGCTGGAGAAAAATTATTTTATTTTATTTGAATTTTATTTGAATACAACAAAATACTATCATCACAATGAAATCATTCCTTCAGCAATGTTCTGATTAATAGAAATTATAATCAGTACCGAATCTGTGAAAAGAATATGAAAGAATAGTTTACAAATGCTCTGCGACTTTTCACAGTGTAGTATCGAATATTCTTCTCCTCTGGTTAATTGCATGCATCAAGTAAAAAAAGCAAATTGGCTCAAATTTTGTCGGAGAAAATTACTACAGCCAGAGAGAACGAAGAGGAGGAGGAGCGAAAGGGGAGAAGCCCAAGGTCCGTTTGAAGACGTCGAAATGGGGATGTTGAACAGAACAGAGGATAAACTGAAGGAAAAATGAGAAGACTTTAAATTTTCTAGTGAAAAATCACAGCGGAAAATCTCCATTGGATTTACTTTAACATGGCGAAGCACTCAATAGTGTAGTTGTATTAGTGCACGTACACTTGGCATGGGGTTGAGTGTGTGTGTATGGGTGAGGGTGAAGGAAGGATTTCTTGTATGTGCAAATACACCTGGCGTCAAGCAGTGAGGTGTAAAGAGTTCAACCGAACCTCTCGCTCCACCAGCAAATGGGGTCAGGGTTAAGTTGTTTTTGCACCCCTCCCCACCCACTTCTCACTCAACTACCCCTCCCCTGGTCCCCATTCAACCGGCTCCGTTTTGTTTTTGTTGCGCAACAAAGACGAAAGCAAATAAAGGCCAAAAGGAAACAAAAACAAAAGGAGATGAGTGGATGGGGTGGAAGCGAGCGAAGAAGGAGAGAAACACGTTTCATTTTCCAGCTGAATTTCTCATATTGCTGGAAACCCTTCAAATCGCTGTCGACACTCGTCGAGGGTGCAGTGTGTGTGTGTGTGAGTGGGTGGTGTTTCTCTGTGTGTGTGTGTTTTCATATCCACCTCAACGTGAGCCGCAGAGCACGTGATGGTGGAGCTGGTGGAATGCATCGTCATGCACCGAAAAAATGCTTCCCCTCGAATGGATTTCATTCGTTTTCAACATTTTTATTTTCGAACGCAAAGGAACGAAGCGGAATGCGATCGAGCCACGGGGTGCCCGGGGAAGGGAATTTTCAAATTCCAAGTAATTCGATCAAAACGTATTTTAGTGAATTTTCGGAATCTCAATGAAGCCAAGTGATCGAAAATTGAGAGGGAATTCGAAAAGCGATTTACACCAGATTCCCTCCGACAATAATTTCGGCTGAAACGCACGAATAGTTGTTAATTTTATAAAAATCAAAATCCAAATCGAGAACGAGTAGCAATTTCGAGAGAATTTCATTGTTTGACTGAGTGGTTGCGGGTTCGTGATGAATTTCGAAGCAAGCATTTGTAATAGAGAATTTGTGGTGATAGAACAAAGCCGAATTCCACGTTTGTGATAAAACTTTCAATGTTCCATAGCACGACTCTGTAGCGTTTCTGGGCCCTCTGTGGGAATTCTGGGATCGATTCTCCGCCCCTGCCCGCCTCACACTGCGCGCCCAATCCCGCAATCCTCTTAGACGCCCGGGGACCGCAGCAACTTTCGAATGGTTCACTTTGCTTTAATTGATTTCCTCCCAAGTCTTTCACTCAAAACACTTAAAAAATAATTTCATTTGCCTGATGAGCTTTTCCTCCCTGAGGAGAACGAGAACGAGCATCGGGCGACGAGAATATAAAATCTGCTCAAATGAACAACTTGTGAAAACATTCTCGGCGCATAATTGAGCTCCAGCATTAGGGGGCGTGAGTAGAAAGTGGGCGTGGAGATGGGAGTCGCAGGCGACGGAGGGACGGAATCAATGCGGAGGAGCTTAATTAACTAAATGCTTTCTAAGTTTCGACCTGCTCGAACACGAAACCCCGTGTCTCTGACTTCTCTTTCCACTCGGTCGATTCAGTGGACCTGTCGTCGGTCGGTCGGGTCCGGTCCGGTCCGTACCTTGGGTTCAAATCGAATGTCGATTGCAGCATGCTTTTTGCCCTCTTCAAAATTGAACCAGGACCAGAGCTCGCTTTTCAATTGATGCTTTTTGGGCGCTTATTTGCCATTTATTTGAACTTCGTTTTAGACTCTCCAGCTTTTTGTCGTTTGCAATTTGTTTCGTTCTCGTTCCTGGAGAAATTTAATTAGTTGTCATTTAATCTCGTTGACGGTTGTAATTTCTTCTACTGTTTCTATTTCTATTCCTTTTTCTTTTCCCCCAGATTTTCGCATTCCAAACTTTAGCTTTTTCTACTTGTTGTTTGTTATTATTTTTGTTGGCTCTGGTTCTTCTATCGCTCTTGTTGGCGAGGTATTGCATTGCTTCCACAGTAGTTGTAGTTGTTGCTTTTGCTTCTATTGCTGTTGACTAAAATGTCGTTGGCTGCACTGACCCAATTCTCGCTCAACTGCAATTTATGTCTACCTCACGCTCGGGCCATCTGCTCCACCGTCCATCCCTCCGCCCTTCCCTTTTTCTTCGCCTCCCTCCATCAGCGATTTTCCACTCAGGCCGTCGTGTTTTTGTCTTTCTCTCTTTCTCCATTCTCCTCCATTTCATTCCATACTGCTATTTTATTAGCAATTAGTATCAGTCATACTCCAACCCACACACAGATCCCTACCTCCCCATGATCAACCCTTCATCCCTACCTCCCTCATCCTTCCTTCTCTCACCCTCTCTCCTCTTTTCCCTTTCTCACTCTCAGTACTCTTGCATTGTCTCTGTCCGCCATCTCAACGACCTCTTCTTTGCCTCATCGTCGTCATCGTCGTTGTTTCAATTCGACCCTTTGCCGATGACCTCATATTCTGTGTCCGTAATCCGCATCTGTCCGCTTCGATTCTTCTCTTCGACCTCCTCATCCACCTCCACCGCTCGCCCTCCGTCTCTTGAGGCTCGTCTTATTAAAAGTTGCCTATGTTCTTGATGTTGTTCTTGTTGTTGTTATTGTTGTTGCTATGTTGTTGTTGTTGTTCTTGCAACTTTGTTATTATTGATGTAGTTGTTGTTGTTATTGTTGCAATGCAATATAGTCGTTGTTGTCATATAAACATAGATATATAAACCTATGTATATCGCTTTGTGCTCAATTCTATATGTGCATCGGAATTTCGAAGCGATGGTTTTCGTTCTCTTTGTTGTTTTTGTTCTCATCGGTGTTGTTCTTGTTGTTCTCATCGGTTCTTTTTGCTGTTGTTCTTGTATCCATGTTGTCGGGCGCCATTGTAGGCGGCTTGGCTGGCGCTACGAAAACTTTGACTCTGCCTGCAGTTGCGATATCTCACAGATTATTGGAAAAATTACTTCTTCTCCTTCTTCTCTGCGCTTCGCTTTCCTCTTCTTGTGCCAAAGTCTATAGATACACTTCGGAGATTAGAACAGGGAGACGTCTTTATCTTTGAATTTGACAAAACTCAAGAGACTCTTCTTTGAGAGAGCTCAAAAACTTCAGTCACGTATTTATGGGTTTCTTCTCCTCCGGCTACGTGAATAGTTCTTCTCAGAGTAGGATTCGAATTCGAAAAGAGAATTTAACCATGTTTTCAAAATAGTTCTCTTAATATCTTCTATCAACCATTACATAATTCTTCTTGTTGACTCTCCTCATTTTTTATTGTTACTGTTGTTATTGTTGTTGCTTTATATGCAAACTATGATTTCGGTTCTCTCTTTGTTCATATTGTTTCATTCCATTTACCGTCATCGAATATTATTATTCAAATGGCACGAATTAATTATTCACCCAATGACAATAACAAAAGAATCGCAGTCATAACAGAAATTTCAAATTCAAAAGGCGACACACGCGGTCGACGACTAAAGGCAGAACACCGCAAATTACGAATTTAGCTATATAGTTTTCGATGTCGAGTACAACGCCGACAGACAGATGGACAGACAGACGGAATGAGACCATTGAGGATAGCTAGGGTTCGATCTAATGACAAGGGGCTGACTCGACAAGACTTCCATGTGTTCTCAATTCGTTGGCAACACCTGATTTCGATGTCTCGTCATCGTATAGAATTTCGACTCAGGTGACTCATGATTTCCACGATGGTAATAGAATCAAATTATATTCCATTAGACTGCAGACTCTGATAAGATTTGTCATATAAAGCTTTTGAGACTGATATCGATATCTTTATTGCATTTTTCTCCATCTTTAGAAACAATTCCGACAAATCATCATCAACTCCGACAAATCTATTTCAAAGAAAGTTTAGAATTGTCTCTTACTTTTGTAAAAACTTTTAGAATCAACGTGGAACCAACTGAAAGTAGGGTGCAATTGATTCAACTATAGGAGACAACAAAAGGCGTTTCTAACGATTATCGAGCGCTAATTCTTCTAAATGCTCGACCCGTGTTTGGCAAGACGTGTCCCGCTTAGAATTCCAATAAAACTCAACGGCCTGAGCTGAGTCAGAGGGGGGAGGGCGGAGGTGGAACACGATCGGCAACAACAGTAACGACAACAACTTAGACAAAGACGACAACACATTAGACAAAGACGACAACACATTAGACAACGACGACAACGATAGAAAACAGCAGCGACAAACAATGAAAGAATTATTGATATGAAAAAATGCAGCGGAGATTCATTGGAGTCGGTTGGAAAAAAAAGCCACCTGCCGAATGTCAATGTTTCAATAATTATTTTCCCTCCCACTCTGGCACCCGTCTCATTCACTCACACCCGCAGTGACCGCATGGAGACGAGTCTTCGGATAGTTTCGTGTGTGTGTTCACGATTTGTTTATTGGCGTTGATTATTATTTCAGCTTCTGTTATGGCATCCAAACACTCGTACGAGCGGGTTTCCATGTGCGATCAGACCTCGTTTTCCTTTGTTTTCTCTCTCTAACTCTCTTTCACTCTGTGTGTTTTTCTCTCTTCTCTCCCTCTTTCACTCTGTGTGTTTCTCTTTCGTTTTTCACGATTTTCTATTGCGCATTGTTTGCATTTCTTTGTTTTATTCTGACATCCGACATCGGGACAGACAGATAGACAAACGGTCGACAGTCGGCAACCGACCGGCAATCGAGAGTCGACAATCGAGTGGAATTTTTCTTGCAATTGCGATTGTATGCGAAAATTCCTTCTCATGATAGTGAAAAGTGCTTCGAGTGCTCCGCAATTAACAAGAAAGTGCAAAGTATTTGCAATTATTGTTGGAAAGAGTGTGGCGGCGGCAGAGCCCGAAATCCCACAGACCGAAATCGCTGCACAACCTGATATTATTTGCCCCACCCCCTCCCGCTCTTCCCGCGTTTCTCTTCGACGCGAATTAGGTTTGTGTTTTGTACAAACATTTGCCCGGAAACATGGTCTCCCGTTACTGAGGCTTCGATGGCCACAATTTGCCCTCTCACTCTACCTAATCTCACTCTCTCTCTCTCTCTGTCTACCTCTCTTTCGGCCAAGTAATGCGTTAATAAAGACTAATGATGGTGCATTAGACACGTTATAACGCTCGAATGATGACGATATCGGGGTACTCGCGGGGTGCGAAGTCACTGTCGCAATCACTTTTTAAGAATCTCCTCCGAGTTCGTGTGGACAACAAAAGATAAGAACTTTGATTAATCGAGTCGAGTCGAGTCGAGTCGAGTCTGGTCTCGTCGAGTCCCACGGCAAATGATAAAAATAAACTGCTGAAAGAACGTCATTCGAAACGAATATTAGACAAGACTCTGGTCTGGACAAGTGTTCGTTCCTCGGTTCGGCGATAGGAACCAGGAATAGGTACTTAAGTTGAGTGCTTGGACTGACGGGTCGCGGTATCATTTCCAGAAGCACATTAGAAATAAAAGTTCTTTCCGCCAGAAGTACATAAAACGGTAAAAGGTTCCACTTTCATTACTCCATTGTTCCAATAGCCTTAGGGACAATAACTCTGTCTATAACCAGTGGGCATTTGACCAATTCTTCTCCTTCACTTGCATATGCAATAACCGATAATTAGTCATTGTTGATAGACGGTGGGTGGGTGTTTGGCTTGTGTTTGCTCCAGATCCATCAGTTCACCGACATCGATCGGAAACACCAACAAACCAGGGCGGACAACAACATTTCCGACAGCGACATCGATAACAACAAATCAATCGTCGTATTGAACGGAATGGAAAATGGAAACCGGAGGAAGACACAATTTGGGCAGCCTCCTGCCAGCAGTTGCCGAGTATTAATTGCAATGAGCCTCGAGGACGGATGCTGATGATGATGATGATGTCGTTGCCGAATGCGATTGTGATGACGCCGGTTACAATGGTGTTTGCTTGCAAGGCAAACAACACACAGAGACACGCCTTTCTCTATTCTCTGTCACGATTCATAGTCAAATTTTCATTTGCGTCGAGGAGCTCAACTCATCAGATCAGAGAGTAGAGGGGAAGAGAAGGTTAATCTAAATTACATGCTTAGGGAAATAATTGCAATTTCTAATGAATTGCGTGCGAGTGAGTGAAAATGTCATTGAGTGAGTGGGCAAAGAAGTGTGAGTGAGTGGTTAAAGAAGTGTTAGTGAGTGGGCAAAGAAGTGTGAAGTGTGAGTGAGAGAGTGTCGTGAGTGAGCGGGACGACGGACAGATCGATAAATGCAAATTTTGCGCAAACACCAAGAGGCAGAAGAGCCGCCATCGGCGTGCGAAGTGTTTCTGTGGCGCCCAACACGAAGAGATGGCGTCTTAGTCAACAATTAGGCGAAGGACCGAGGGCGTGGCAGTGGGGGAAGTGCGGGTGTAAATGTAAGTAAGTAAGTGTGCGTTGTGTATAAGTCCACAATTAAATTTTATGCATTTAAGCGGATTAAGCCCGCAGATAAGGACACTCGTTGTTGGTGGCGAGAGCGATCGAGAGTGCGAAAGAGGAGACCAAACCATTATCAATGGTGTGAAGGCTGGAGACCAAACCATTACCAATGGTGTGAAGGCTGGAGTAGAGCTGTTAAGTCGAGTAGCTGTCCTTCGGAGGAGACTTCAGACTATGGGGGTTGAGTTGACTCGATTTGGCCTAAAGTTCTGAAGGACCCTAGACCACAGAAACCCTACAAGAAGTTCGCTCCAACTCATCGTCACCACTCCATCGACACTTACGTAGTTTGCCGAGAGGCTTCTCGATCTTTCGGCGTCATTAGCCGATAAAAGCTTTGCCGATAGTTTGTCGTCAATAACGATAAAATATTCATGTACAACAGAGCATTAATCGATAAACTCTTGGATCGAAACTATGAAGGTGACCAAAGAATCAGGTCTCCGAGCGACCGAAGCTGCCAAAAGTGAAGACTGACTCAATCAGAACCAATTAGGGAGCCCTTCGCCAGCTTCTCCCCCGTGGTCAACGGGCAACGGTTGTGACTTTTATGAGGTTTCGCCAAGCAATTTCGCCACGTCGACGGATTCCAAAGCGACAAATAATGAAAACGTTCCGCCCGCCGCCACCTGCACCGGGCATCAAGAATGGAAATTGCATAATTGAAGGACTTCTCTTCGGGGACCTGCAGCCGCCAGCCAGAAGCCAGTCGTCGCCGTTTTTGCTGATGCGGCACTGGCTGCTGGCGGACTTTTATTGTTGGAAACCGTCGGTAGGCAACAACGGCGGACTCCACTCGTTTTGGCAACGAACGTTTTATAGCGAGGGAGAGACACACAACACAACAGAGCGAAAAATCATTTTTAAAGCTCTGTTTCGAATTGTTGTGTGATTTATTAACTGAGGGGTGAAAAGTTTCGAGTTATGCCCTGGGGAGAAACGAGTGCGGAGGTGCGAAACCGATGGTGCTTCAGATGGAGACATTATATTACAGTAAGCTATTGTTCGGAACTTCAATTAGTCGTTGTTGTGATTTGCACGAACTTTTCCAAATGAGCTTCTCTGCTCCGTGGGAGGATTTCCAAGGAATAATACATCCTTTGAGAAAAGTTGCAGGGGGTTTCTGAGAGGGAGCGGTGAGGCGGGATCTTCCGTATTCCCACATCGACATATAAGTTTCATATTCACCTTTCGGAATTTCGTAACTTTAACATCCAATTAAACTCCCTCTCGCTCCCTCCGATTACTGCGACAGCCCGGATTCTATGACGCAGTCGAAACGAGTTTTACCACAATCTTTACGCCCAAACTGAAGTCGCAGCCGAACTCGAACAAAGCGCGAATAAAACAAATTATTTCTGCATCGATTCGAGTCGAGGCGACGCGACGCACACGCGCAAAGCCACGCAGTGCAGCGAGACAACTGCGCAAGCTGAGGCGAGCGAGAGGGGGGCGGAGAGCAACTGAAGGGTTCAACAAACTGGAGCTCAAGAAATAATTGTCATCGTCCGACGACTTGTAGCATGACTGGGGAAATTATGCATTTCGACACGACATAAGGTGCAGGGAATCATGGCTGTGGAAAGGAAAGGCGTCCGCAACAATCACACAAGAACTCGCCAAGTCAATAGAAAAAAGTTCACGCACAAAAGTCGCGAAAGGCGCCGGGAGGAGGCGAGGGGAAATCCAACCTCATTCAACATCATATTCATGCAAATTAACCGCGGTCGCAAGGAAGAAGCACAAGCTCGCAGTTTAACGAGAATAACAAATTCAGTTGGAAATTGTGTTAAAAGCTTTAAGGCCAACGCGTAAGAAGAGGGCGGGGCCGAGAGATGAAATTTGAAACTTAACTTAATTATGTTGAAAGTTTTCTGTGCAGACGACGGATGCCCCCGCCCACCATGGCGATGATGGCGATGATGGCGAGCGATGACGGAGAAATGGGAGCCATTTAAATTTAAATATTCAATTTAAAGTTGACAATTTTATTCCGAAAAGAGTTGGAAACGCTGCTAGTGTCTGCTGCTAGTGGCAGCGACAGCAAAACGTCCACAGAAGGCAGATCTGATTAAATCCAGCGTCGACGACACCCCGAGCATAAATTAAACTGTTCCGACTGACACGATTGGGGCAGACGAGAGAACTCAGTCCTCGAGGGCATTGGGTTGGGGGCGAGCTGAACTGTAACCTTGAAATATTGTCGACAAGTGAATGTGCTAAAGGAAAGAATCCGCTGCAATTACAATGACAATCATTTAAATCAAATATGAAGAATGAGGATTCCCACCAAAGTCTTGATCAATCAGGCGCCATGATAATTATTATCAACGTCCCCCTCTTCTCTTGGAAGAACCACTAACAGCGCCTGCGGAAAAATCCACCTTCGTAGAACTCGACACAGAGATTGGTTAAAAATAGACAACGACTCATGAGGAGTTGTTTAGTCTTCCCTCAACCCAACAAGCATGAATAAATCTTGGGAACGTCTTCAACGGTTTCTTCGACCTCTGAATCATCGCCAAGTTATAGTGGGAGGGAGGGAGAGGAAGGTACAACGGAGACGGATAGCGAAGACGAAGCCAACAGCAACCACTGAAGTTTAAACAAAGAATACTAATTAAGAAGAAGACTGACTAGAAATATTAAAATCATATGCAGTCAAATTAGTTAAACAAAGCGAACGAACTATAGACAGAAAGACAGACAGACAGAAGGAAAGGCAGAAAGACAGAGTGAGTGAGTCGAGACGAGACGAGAAGATAGAGTAAAGAGCAGAGAGCAAATGGAATTTTCATGGAAGGCGCTTTTCCAAAAGAACAAAACGTAGCGAATAAAATAAACAAAAGACCCAAAGAAGCAACCCGAAGCACGGAGCACGAAAGACAAAGAGAGACGAACAGACCGACCGTGAGGAAAACTTGATTAAAACAATGGAGAGAAGTCGAGTCGAAACGAATCGAGGAGCAGGTTCCACGAGGGCCCACAGCGCGATGGCAGCTGTCTACATTGGAGTTGAAATTTTTGTAAATTTCCCTGTAGTTCTTCAGTTGTTTTGCATTGGCTTCAAGAGCTCTGGGCCTCATCTCTCCTCATCCGATGTGGCAGATCGCGCCCAATGATTGCGGAGATGGTGTTGATGGGGCGGAGGGTGGCGAGCCCTATGTAGAGGATGGCGGTGAGGCCTATGTGGAGGATGGTGGGGAGTTTCGAGTGGCGACGTTGCCATTGTTAGCAGTGAACTTGCTTCGAATGACCTTGAACGAGCATCGTCGTCGGCGGCGGCGGCAGCGATTGAAACGGCGAAGCGGAGAAGCGAAATGGCAAAGTGGAGTGGAAGATAAGCCGGAGTCTGGCCCGCGGACGGAGCGTGACGAGTGACGGGAGGAGAGCGAGAAAAATGATTAATGATGCGCCGAAGAGACGAGAAAGTATTTCCCGCTCGAGTCGAGCGTCGGCTTCAAAATGAATATAACTTATGAAATAGTGAGCAGAAAAGAATTCGGTGGGGAGCGGAGGGGACGAAGGGCTCCACGAGTTATCAACGGAAGCGTACTTGTTCTTGCTGCTTGCTGTTTATCATTTCGGAACTTTTTGCGTTTTCCATTACAAAAATATACATATTTCTCACAAGTCTCTCACAAGCGATCCTCGCCCTCGCGGTTCTTCAAAGAGGAAACGGAAATAAATTTGCGCTCCACGAGGCGAACGAAAAATTCAATTTCCTGCCATTGTTTCATTCCACTCGTCTCAAAGGACGACATCTCCGCAAACACGTTACGCTCTGACCCGCTCTCCGTCGTCGTGGTGTCGTCGGAAGCGAGGGGAACGAAGGCGAAGCAGCTGATTGTGAGCAAAGCAAAACAAAGAGGAGGCAAATAAGAAACCATGTGCCAGCATCCATCTGTTCGTCCGACCTCTCTGGGGAGCACGAGCCAAACAAAGCGAAAGCGAGAGAGAGAGTGAGTGAGTGAGTGAGTGAGAGTGCGAAAGGAAGGAAGGCAGGAAGAGGGTGGATGTTTCCAGCAGCTTCCAAGGAGCTGTAAGTCTCCACTGAAGAGATGCTGCTCATGTCAAAATGACAAGGTAAACAACAGACACGCCCAGCGGCAGCCACCCAATCACCCCGTCGCCCCCACCGAGGAGAGCGGAAGAGAACGACGAGGGCGAGCAGGAGAGGAACAACAAACGGAGCACACGAGGCACGAGACAAGGCCAAAGACGAGGAGTGGAGAGAAGTGAAGAGAACGAGACGACAGCAGCATCGAGATATTGGATTTTTCAAGGAATCTGCAGAGCAGGACAATGTCGTGGAGAGGACGAGAAGGTGGGGGAACGAGGAATAAATTGAATGAATGAAACCAGTCACGAGCACAAAAGGGAATCGAAAGGATTTAATGCTCCGTTAAGGGAGAACCAACGCACTCTGACTGCCAATCGGAGAGAGAACATGGGCGAAAAGAGAGAGAGATGGGCGAAGAGTCCCGAGTAGCATCGTCGACATCGTCCTCGTCGTCGTCGTCGTCGTTGGAGCTTTGTGTGTGGTGTTTGTTGTAAACAATGTGGTTCCAAAGCACAGCGATTCCAAGGAGTCTTCGGCGCATTGTCCTGGAAGACGACGGCGACGGCGGAGAGGAAGCAGGACATCTGACAGCGAAGGAGGCGAAATGTTTCATTGAAAAGAAAAGTGGGGGGGCGGGAAGCATCGGGTGTCTAAGGGAGGAAAGCACTTCGTCCTTCGAAAGATCTGCTGCTGCTGGTGGACGGGAGGAGAGAGAGGAGAGAAGCACATGCAGCAGGATTCAGTGGGTTGCGTGAATGTTTGGCATTTATATGGCGAACGTGAGTTGGTCTCGCAGTCTTTGGCTGTGTTGTATGTGTGTGTGTGTGTTTCTTTTTGGCGTATCTCTTTTGGTGGCGAAGAAACACACCCAGACCCGCACACCCAGAACCAGAGGAAGCCGCACACCCGACTGCAGCACGACGGAGACGATGAAGACGAACAAATTAACGCCACTTGCGCGAAATTAGGTCAACGGCTAGGGTTGCCAAGGCTGCTGTTAATCGCGGCACATTCTTAGGGGTTGAAAGAGTGGAAACTGCGACGAAATCCTTGGAACTTGCTTTTTCGATAGAGAAATGTTATCAAAGACTTAATCCGGCGGCATCCCTTTATTGTCGGAGGAACATTTTTAAAATTATTTGACTTTTCTGATTTTTGGTATGGTGCCAATTTATATTTCTTTAATTTTTTATATTCTTCCTCATATTAATATAATTTCGGGCATTAATGTTATTTTTAATTCGAACAAATTCTTCATAATTTTTAAAGTTTTATGTGCTTCAATAAATTCCAATTTTTCATGCTTTCAAAATCAATTACGACTTTCTTTTTTCATGTTCTTAATGGACTTGAGCTTATGAACGAAGAGAAACAATGTGGTAGGCATGACTACTCGATTGCCATGGTATTTTCCGAATTTTCGAAATGCTGGCAACCCATTTGGAGCTCCAAACTTAATCCGTCGATGAATCAACTCGACTGCGTGCTCCGACCAACACAACTACTACAGCGAATAAAACAAAAGGGAAGCAGGCAGAGTCGACCGAAAATGAGAAGACGAAACAAAGAATCGAAAAGAACCCCCCTTGTGCCCCGCTGTGCTCAGACTCAGGCTGATTGCTCCCATCCCTGCCGTTCTCTGGCAGAAGCTTCATCCATCCACCACATTCACCAGTCGCTCTGGCGCTCATGCGAGCCCCGCGTACTCGTCATCGGGTTTTATCTGAGAGTGCATAAAATAAATATTTCACCCAGACGTAGTCGACACACGAACAGACAGACAAACAGACGGACAGACATCTGCGCTTAGAATCGTAGAACTGCACAGTCGGAAGGTTTCAGATTCCGACTCGAGCTGGAAGTCCAAGTCGATGGAGTCGTGGTGGAGGTCGTGGAGAGAGCAAATAGAAATCAAATGTGAGAGCACGAGGAAACTCGCGACGTCGATGCAGAGGTCGACCGTGTACTGAGGAGGGGTTCCGAAGTGGGGACAATTGAAGAGAGGAGAAACGCCAACTGAATGAGAGAAAGAATAAAAGAAAGAGGGGAATAAAAACCGAAGCTCGGCGCAACTCATACGTTATGATGATGATGAGCACATGCAGCATGTTAAAGCATGGAATTTACAGATTATTCCGATGTGCAACACATGGAAGTTTCATTCCACGAAGATAGTAATAAAACGCATAATGAAACACAAGGCATCGAACAATGAAGTTGTTTGGAACTGAGGAGAAACAATGAGTGAGAATTGTTCGGATTGTTATAATGGGGGGAAAGAACGAGATTTCAAGAAACAATTTCCAAACTTCTGCATGGCGAAATCTTAATAATCGCTTGTGGAGGGAAATGGAAATGATTTCAAAAGTAATTCGAAGTCCGATAGAGATTGGCAGCTAAACCAAATCCGATTCAACGTAGAGGAAGGAAAGACCTTCTGCAATTGCATCAGATCAGAAGGATTTTCGTCTTAATTTCCAATGAATGACGCATTCAGCACTCGAACATAACGAGTTCCGATACGTTTTGAGAACCACTTGAACCAAAACCAAGCAAAGAATGAAGCACAAGACATGTTAAGAATTCAGAGGAAGACGGTGACTCACCTTGTAAACATCGCCGTAGGTTCCGGAGCCGATTTTCTGTATCAACTCGTATTCGTCCTGCGGATTCCTGCGCGAGATGTCCGAGCTCAGCAGGTTGGCGTTATGGTGGGCCATGTTGTTGCTGTTGTAGTTGTTGTCGTTGCTGCTGCTCCTGCTTCTGCTCCCGTTCTCGTTGTGGTCGCTAGTTCTGCTGCTGTGCTCGTCCTCGAACGGGATTCCAGGCAGCTTTTCGGAACTTCTCGGAAGAAATGGAAAACTCTCCTTCTTGCGGATCAATTTTCGGTGAATCCAGGAAGAAGCTCAATATTTCACATTGTTTGGACACGTAGCAAATTATTTTTGTTGTTGTTATTATTGTTGTTGTTATTATTTTTTTGTTGTTGTTGTGTCGACTGGCACTTTGTTGTTGGGTTGGATAGGCTTCGAGGAGCACTTGCGTAATCTTTTCTATCGGCCTCCTCTCTTCCTATATTTTTTCGGGCTTCCCCTATTTTGATTTGCACAATTTTTGTTTTGCTAAAATTTTAGCAATATAATTTTTGAACAAAAACTTGAAATAAAAAACAACAATAAATTATTACTTGTCCCACACACTCTTTCACTCAGTCACACACACACACTTAGACAACTAATACGCTCTCTCTCTCTGTCGCACACACTTGCACGCACAAGTGGTCGCAGTCGCGGGTGACGTTCGCGTTCGAAAGAAAGCACAGCAGTGACAACAACAACAACATAAACAACATAAACAACAACATAAACAACAACACCAACACCAACGAACGACACAAACAAAAACAAATAAATTTTATTCAAGCAAGGAAAAGTGTAAAAACAAGACACGGTGACGTTGCTGTCGCAGTTGTAGCTGTTGTTGTTGTCTGCCACCGCTGGCGACGACAGAGGCGCGGGGGGCGATCGCTGCGGCCGTGGAGCCACCTGCTCGCGAAATTCACGCGACTTTGCACGGAAAATCTGCTCAACGAATTTCGAAAAACTTCGCGAGGCGTTCGTTATCAAATTTAAAGCCCGACCGCCGGACGAAACACGACGGAAAGGGTGCGGAAACCGAAGCTGCTGCGCACGTAGCGAAGTCCGACTTCGACCACTGCGAAAGCGCTGTCGGCAGCGACGTCGACGCCCCGACCGAGACTTCGCTGGCCTCGACGACAACGAAACACGGCAAAGACGGCGACAGCAGCAGCTTAAAGTTTTTTGTGTTTTCGCTTCCACTGCTTCGTTTGGTTCGTTTTTCGATCTGCGCTTCGATTTCATGTGTTGGAAGTACTTGAAGCTGTGGTTTTCACTCTTCTCGCGAATTGCTTTCTTTCAATTTCTTCCCACGGAAGGCACGACAAGAAAGAATCTTGGGCGATGGCAATAAAAACAGCAAAAAAACACACACACTTTTCTGCACTTTCGACGGACGCTCTCCGTCGTCGTCGCTGCTCACACGTACGTGTTATCGGCGCTGCTGGCTTCGTCACGCACTGCACATGTCCTTCTCCGCCACTTTTCCAGAATTTTACACTATTTTCTTTACTTCAATTATGATATTTTTGAATTTTCAAAGCACTAAATTGAAAAAAATAACAATAAAATCCGTCAGAGGCGCATCGCAGAGACGACGAACGACGCACACGACACGACGACTCGAATTTTTGACAGCAAATGAGAGTCGAATTTCACTCACTAGCTCGCTCAATTGCTCGGCAGTGTTGTCGGAGTCACTTCAATCGGAGTGTTTTGCTGCACTTTTGATCAAAACACTACGTCACTCCACTTTCTCAGAAAACACTTCACTTTGCGAGGAGATGATTTTTGGCAATTAATATGCTGATTTTGTTGCATTTTAACAATTAGGCAGCAAAAATCTCGACTCTTTTTGCTCATAAAAATTACGGTTTGACAATGTTTGGTTCTTGGCGACCCATAAATTCATCTAAACACTCAATTTTACCTCTTTTGTTCTTCACAAAAAAATTTCAACACGGCATCCCTCTTGCTCCGTCGCCACGAACTGCCATTTTGAAAAATTCTGCAGTGTAGAATGGAGAGTTTCTATTGGAATGGTTGGACGTCTGACAGCTGTCAACGCTACCAAACAGCTGCTTTTTGACAGCTGGCATCAAAAACACAGTTCAGTGGTTTGATTACCTAAGGTTCGTGTCTACGCTAGTTGAGTGGAGAGTTTGGAAAGTTGCATATTGGAGGCCAGGGATGCAGAGCCAATATTTTGAGCAAAGTCTAAAAGTGAAAAAAGTGAAGTGATAAAAAACTTTTATAAACTTTATTCCCAAGAACCCTTAACAATATTTTTGGTGAGCAAAATAAAAATTTCTCACAATTTCATAAATTATAAAAAAACACATTTATCATTAATTTCCACCACTTTATTTTATTAAAACGTTTGCCGTGTTTGTTTTTTTTTTCGAAGTATAAACAATTCCATATTTTAAACAATTATTAAAATTATTGCATTTTCATTGTTTTTGCTTCAATGATAATTTCCTAAAGAGAGCTTCGGATTTTGGAACTATTTTACGTTTTAGAATATGGTAATTAATTATTTGACAAATAATAAATATCGCTTGAGATTACATTGTATTAGAAAAACAAAACAAACATAAAAAAAACACTGAATATCATAAATATAAAATTGAGAAATAAAAAAATTCGAAAGTTTTCGTAAAACATCTAACAATGATATAAAATTGTAAAATATTGCCACTGCTTAAATAACACACGAAACATAAAAAAACATTTCAATAACATTTAGGACACTAGAGGGTTAAATGAAGTTAAATGTCAAAATACATTTTTTGTTTTCACTTTAAATTAACCTAAACTTAATTACAGCAATTGGTAGAAAATATGCAAAGTTTCTGTTGAAGTTCATAATGATTTCCTTCTTCTTCTTATTTAGTTACTATTAATTTTAATTAATTTTTTTTCTCTCATGTATATGATTGCGAGCGTTATTTAAATCATTGTTTTTTTTTTAATTCTTTAACTATAAGGCTCAATCTTGCTTTCATTTACCGTTAGAAAAGTGTACATTTTTTAACTACTTTTTTCAAGGTGCTGAACTGCTGTTTGGGTGTTAATTCTGTTCTTCTTGTTGTTGTTGTTGCTGTTGCTTTCTATGTAGTTTCGCAGTTATTTCGCTCATAATTTCCTTATGCTGCGATCCGCTGCCGCCGAGTTAAGTTTCGATCTGCAATGATTTTCATAGTACGAAAATTAGATTTTATTTCCGGTAGAAATTTTTAAACATTCCTTGAACAAGAAGCGGAATTTCGAGAACAATTCAGAAATGAGCAGAAGAAGGCGCAAGGTGTGGGCGAAAACATAATTTTTTTACAGTGTAAGGTTGGCTTTTCAATGTTAGTGTTATTGCGAAAATAAATAGAAAATCCCAATAATGCCTTGAAATAAATTTTACGATCCCAGGCATGAAAGGGTTAACGTCGAATTTGGCGAAACTCATCCAACAAAAGAGATATAGGCGTTAAAGCTTAATATTATTTTCGATTATTTTATGAAATTTCCAAATTTCCAAATTAACTATTTTAACACTAAACATCCCTAGGATTTTATATAGCTATTATTCATATTTATATTTTCTATCTTTTGTTCTATTTTTATAAAAATATTTGTATAATATGACTTTTAAATCGCCTTCGAACGTTTAGTGTTAAAAATTAAAGTTCTGATTTCACTCAAATAGTGGATAATTATATTGGGGCGGTTTACAAAAACAAATATCGGTCAAAACTCCAACAACATGCTCGGTTTAGTAAAATACACAAGAAAAATTATATATTTATAAAGATTGCGAATTTCGGAAAAGGTTCGTTTTTAGTCAGGGGAGAAAGGAACAGACAGAGAGAGCGAGAGAGAGGTAGAATTGCGAATCGGTGAGTTGCGATTTTTTTTTTTGAACTGCACTGCAAGCAACGTAAATCACAAGGATTGGGGAGAAATCGCTTACCAGTGTTGTCTACGGCTTGGAAACGGTTCATAAGTTGTTCTGTTTTGATTTCGAGTTTTGTCAGTGTATTTGAAGTAAGATTTTAACTAGTTCTACTAAATTACTACTTTTGAAAATTTTTTTAATTTAAGCCTTTTAATTTGATTTCAAGATTTTGAAATATTTTCAAAATGGTTGCTGGACAGATGTTGAATAGTAAAATTTTGAAGATTTTTTTTCTTATGTTGGTTTGCTTTTAATTTAAACCATTTCCGAAAATGTATTTTAGTATTTTAATTAATAGATTTACCATTTCTGATTTCATTCTAAATTTAAATTAATACATTTTTAATTCTTCAAAGTTTCTAAACTTGTTATTATTGTGTCAATTTCACAATAATTATTTACGGAGCTTATTAACTTTTCATAGTTTGCTTTAAGTTCGATACAACTATCAAAGTTCTTGTGCGGCTTTGGCTCTAGTCGAAGTTAGTCATCCTGTTTTTGCCAGTGTATTGTGTTGGATGGGGGAAGTGTACAGCGAGATAGAGAAGAGAAATAGAGAGAGAGAGATAGAAAGATTTATGTAGCAACAGGCTTCGAACGATGATTTGCGGGGAAAACATTTGTGAAAAGTAATTTCTTCGAAAATAAAAAGATTTCCAAATTGTTAGAAATCACAAATATTTTTTAAACTTTAAGCATTTAGAAAATAAATCAAACTTGTTAAAAGCAGAAATCAAATTAAAGGCAAAAATTATTCCAAAATCGAATCCAAAATTAATTCGCTTTCTTTTCCGAAAAACAATTTAATATACCAATTAAATTAAATGAAAAAAATACTTTTTATATTAAAAATTTCAAAATTAAATTCCCATATTTAGGTTTCATTTCTATCAGTGTATGTAGTATATAAATAACGGTTAATTGACTAAATATAGATCATTTTCTGTGAGTACCGGCATGGTGGACCTTTGGCATGTGTTTGTGTAAATGTGCGTGTGTGTGTGCAGGGGTGGGGCGGGGAGAGAAAGAGAGAGAGAGAGAGAGAAGAAATTAAATAAAAATTAAAAATTAGTCGGTCGAGTTACTTCTTTCTTCAGAATTTAATAGAATTGTATTTAATTTAACTGAATTGTATTGTATGGAATGGCAATAAATTTCCTTGTGGAAGAGAGGGGAAGGGGTCGAAAGGACTCTACTTACAGTTCCATGGAGAGCACCGTGGGGTTGGTGCAGGCCTGGGGGGCGCGGATGTGGCATTGCTTGTGGCAGATCATCTGACAGTCGCGGCACTCGTAGCCCTGCTTCCCGGGCCGTCGCGGGATCGACTTCATGCAAATCGAGCACTGCAGGCCGCTTCTGTGAGGGTCAAGAAAATCACGCTTAAAGGGGTCTGGAGGGAGAAAGGAAGGATTTCTCGAACTCACCCGCTCAAGTGCTTGGCGATGAATGTGTGATCGTTGTAGATGTGGAGCTTCGTGCCCTTGCGTCGCCACCTGGGCCGCTGAGCTATGGCGAGCGGCACGATGAAGTGCCTGCGGGGAAAGGGAGGAAATGTCAGCAAAAATTCAAGGTATCAATCGGGGTATTCAATAATTCAAGGTATTCAATGGGTCTCTTCAATGAGTTTCTTCAAGTAAACTCCGATCCTCCCAGGGTTAGAAATCTTTGAAAGATCTTACCTCTTAATACCGTTCTCGATGGTCTCCAGCACCAAGGTCGAGGCCTCGTGGACGTAGGTCTTGTTGCTGGCCGAGGAGAAACCTGAGATTGCAGAAGATTCTGAAATTGAAGACCGCCTTGAGTGATCGAGTGTTTGCAGGCCCATGCGTGGTCCTATATAGTGTTTGCATTGTTGTTGTTGTTGTTGTTGTTGTTGGTGGTGATTTTTATATTGGTTTTTGGTTTATTTATTTTATTGTTATACAAACACCATTTCCAATTGTTTCGAAAACCAGCCAATCAATCAATCAATAATTATTGCATTGAAATAAAAGCGTGCATTGGCAAAATGTGCCGAAATCAAAACCAAAAGGTGTCCAAAGTTGCCCAAAGTTGTTTTTGTGTATTTTTTTTTTTAAATAAATCGCCAAATCATAAAAAGAGAAAAAAATGAAATTAATCAATGAAATAATGAAAAATGATAATTCATCAATTTAGAAATATTTTATATAATTTTTTAAAAATATAATAGTGTAAGTGGTTTTTGTGTGTTTGTGTTTGTTATCAATACATACATCGAGTTACATTGAGGGACATTTAGGGAGAATACATATATTTGTATTTGTCGTAAATACATTTGGTTAAGATATTTGTTTGTTGTTGAAAGACAGAAACAGAGCACAAAAGAAAGAAACAGAGAGAAGAGTACAGAAGTGAACATCGAGTAAGTGAAACAATGACGAAATAAGGTACATGGAAATATTAAATGAAACGTGAATATCGGGGGACTATGAAGGACGACAAAGGCGGATTGTATGCATTTTGAATCCTTTGGAAAATCATTAAAATTGCTTAATTTGATTTGCTTTTGTGATCTACTATTGAATCGAAACTAATCAATTTTGATTTAATCATTGAACTAATTTGTTAATTTTTGATACAATTTTTAATATTTTCATCGATTGCTATAGTTCTACTCAAATTTAATAAATCTACTCATTAATAATAATTCTACTTCAAAATCTATTTAAATTTCAAAAAATAATAAATAAAATATAATAATAAAAATAAAATCTACGATCAATGATCTAGCTCTAACACCAATACAACGAAAATCATCTACGAATGCCACTCAAAATGTATCAATGTGTCTGTGTTAAATATTGGATAACATAAAACATGTAGTGGTTAGTGAAACATTATGATGATGTGGATGATGATGTGAATGTGGATGAGGATGAGGTAAAATTAAGGAATCACATTAATTACCAAGTGAATTGCTTTTGGACATTACAGCACGATCGACAGACAATGAACGAGAATCACCGTTAAGTGTGCCTGTGGGGGTTGTACCGTTATTATTGTATGGTGTCGCAACACCACGATCGGCCGAGTGGGTTCGTGTCTTGGAGCGACCTAAACGTTTTTTCAACGTTCCAAAGAAATTACGTTTTTTGCTACGTCCACGATCGTCCAGATCCAGATCCATCGGAGGATTTGCGCTCATTCCGCCGACTCCGCCGTAACGCGGTAGGCTGTTGGTGTTGTTGTTGCCGTTGTTGCCATTATAGCCGTTGGCGGCGCCTGCGCCATTGGTGCCGTTCAGCTGGTAGTTGTTGTGCTGGCCATTGGGCGAGGAGGCCGCATTCGGGTGGCCGAACTGTGTGCGGGAGGAGCAGAAGAGGATCATTAGAAGGGGTGGGAATAACGAGGTTCTCAGGGGTTCCTTCAAAAGAGGTTTCATTCGGGACTCAAAGGCATTTAATGAAGTCCACGAAATCCCCGCCAGAAACTCCACATGTCCTTTGAAGGACTTTATAGAGGAGTTCCCGGCCAATAAACATCATTAGTTCGTTATAGTGGAACAAACAGTGGTAAGAGTTATTCATGGTAAACGAATTAAAACTTAAATCAAATAAATCGAATTAAAACGAATCAAACAAAACGAAATCAAAGGAATCAAACAAAACAAAATCAAACGACCTCAAGCACTTGAGGGTTAAAGGGGCGAGACAGAGAGAGAGATGGAGAGTCTCCCTCTCTTTCGCTCGGCATTTAGCACTTACCTCGGTCGTCGTCGTCATCGATCCGTCGAGCTCTGAGGCATTACCTGGGACGAGGGGGGCGGACTCGTCGGCGAAGGACGAGTCCTCGGGGGCGGGGCACGAGTCCGTGGGGCTGGACGTGGGGTCCGTGGCGTCCGCCTGGATCTGCTCGATCTCGGCCGTGGTGTTGGCGTTGCCAGAGGCCGATGCCGAGCTCGCCTCGTTCAGGGAGCTCTCGAGGGCAGCCGCCGCCGCTGCCGCCGCAACGAGAGCTTCCGGCGACTCCTTGACCTCGATTTGGCCCTCTCTGTTGAGTTCGACCTGTGGCCACAGGATTCGCGTCGTCGTCCAATGGCGATTGAGGTGTCGTTGTTGTTTGGAGTATTTGTGGAGTTTGTGGTTTGGTAAGCGTTGTGTTAATGCAAGCAAAACAGGTTAGAAAAGAAACATTTGAAAGTGGAAAACGATTATTGTAAAACTCTGCTCGGTTTCTGGAGCTTCTTTGGGTTTAGTCGTTTTATTCACATGGGAGTCTGTGAAGGCAACTAAAGACTACAAAATATGAACTAATATAATATGCAAATGTAACGAGGTAACGATAACGAACACGAAGGGAACGAATAATGAACTCAAAAATAAAATGAAACGAAAATTACCTTAAATGCATTTGGATTGTTCTGATTCTGAGTTGATTGTATTGAATCAATTTATGTTTTTTATTGTTTTTGTTTTGGGTCATGTTCGATTGGTGCGCGGGACGAGCGAGAGTGAACGAGGTAAACCATGAAAATAAATGGAGAAAATAAAAGGAAATCGTGTCAAAACAGAAGACGAAATCGCCAAAAAATAGCCGACCAATGCATGTGAACCGAGACCGACCCCGCCCACGACCGATCATCGGGTTCAGGTCAATTCTTCCGATCTCCCCGAGGATCGTTCGCACGTGGGCCGGAGCCCTGGGGGCGTGGCACTCACCCGCTGCACACTGTGGATGATCAGGGTGCTCTTGCTCGGGTTCCCATTCGTCGTCAGGGCGCCGTCCTGCAGGGCGCGCACCGCAGCGTTCGCCAGATCGGCTCCGTTCTTGATGTGCTCGTTGATCACGGGCGTGCTGATGCGCAGCGCCTCCTTCAGCTTGTACGGTCTCGGCCCGGCCGGTATCTCGGCGCCCTCGATGAACACGAAGTCGACGGTGATCGCGCCCGCCACCGGCTGCGTCTCGTAGGGGCGTGGCTGGAGGGCGAGCACCTGGGTGGAGGCGGGGCCCACGGCCAGCTCGTCGATGCCGACCAAACCGAGGCCGAGGAACTTGGGCGGGTCGTTGGGGTTCGCCGGCCGGTCGTAGACCTCGAACAGGATCTCGGCCGACTGGGGAGCCAGCTCGCTGCAATGGGCCCAGAGTGAGAAAGGGAACGGGGTTCATTATTGAGTTCATGATACTCACAATAGGAAGTGTTCGTCCCAATAGGGATTGGTGCCTTGGCGTGCGCCCGTCTGGTTCTTCTGCGCCGGCTCGTCCATCTCGATCACCACGTAGGGATCGTTGGCGTCCTTCAGGCCCTCGCCCTTGACGATCTTCACCAGCAGGCGACGGCCCGAGACCATGGGCTGCGAGGACTGGGCGAGACCCGCGTTGAGGCCATGTTCCATGTTGTGCTGTTTCGAGGAATGCGTGAAGGGGCGAGTTGAGAGTTGAGTCTTGAGAGGGGCGAGGGGCGGGGCAGATGGGGGTGGAGTTAGAAATTCGCCTTTGACAGAGGTGGATGAGACCGAGTTGCATGAGATCGAGTTGGTGAAGCCGACTTGTTGAAGGCGAGCGGTTGAAGTCGAGTTTTCGAAACCGATTTGGTGAAATCGAGTTGGTCAAACCGAGTTTGTGAAGTTGTTGAAGCCGATCGAAGCGAAAGGAGATGCCACAGAACAATGAGAGCGGTTTAAAAACAAAGAACGTGAACTGATTTTCAAAAGCTGCTTTAATCAATGTCTGATTTTCCAAAAACATTCACAACGCATACGCCCCGAACATTGAGCAATCGGAAGGGAGGAAAACAACTTAGTGAGACAACAAACTTAGTGAGAGAACAAACTTAGTGAGAGAAAATGTGCGAAAATCTAGTAGTTATTATAATAGTATTGATAATTTCTCTGAAATGATAGAATAGAAAACAGAAAGGATCAAAATAATGCATCTGCATCTAGGGCGGGACGGGGCGGTGGGCGTGGCGACTGACGACGATGCGATGACCACACAGAATATCAAAGGCGAATTTCTATGTACACATGGTATGAACGGGGGACTGTTTAAGGCAATGAATACAAGTAAACCATAGATGAGCGGGAGTCGGAGGAACTGTGAGAAGTGTGCGGTAAAAGTTAGCAAATCAACACGAAACACAAACAACAAGTTGGGATTGTGTTCGACGATACTATTCACAGTCTGAGTTAAAGTTTCGAAATCCAAGACACGAGGAAGCAAGATTCAGGCTGGTGACTGGTGTTTCATTGGGAACCTGAGTGGATGCGAGCAGATGGCAAGAGAGACGATTTCTCGGGATGAAGGAGACCCACTTCAATCCTTCAATCTCTCTCTTCCATCCGCCCACCTGCATTCACAGCTGAGTGTAATCAAGTTGAATGGAACCGAACGAGTGGGGATTCTACGAAAACGACTTCTCAGAGTTCTCGCTCACCGCCATGGAGTCATAGTGAATGGGGTAAATTACGGGCATGTCCAGGGGGTCGATCTCGGCGCGCGGGCACGTCGAGTACATGGAGAAGTCGACGGGGTAGACGGTGTTGCGCAGGGCCGTCGTCAGGATCTCGCTGATGACCTCCTGCAGCTGCTGCTCGTCCTGGTCCATCGGCTTGATGGCGCCCACGCTGTTCATCGTGATGCGCACCTGTGGACGAAAGTCGAAAATCCAAACATGATGCTCATCATCGTGTCGCATCCCCGATTCTACTCACGTCCGGATAGCCCTCGACACGCATCTCGCCCTTCAAGGTGTTGTAGCTCATGTTGGCGGCCATGCGAGCGCGGAACCGCGAGACGGTCACCTTGTAGTGCGAGGTGTCCACCTTGCCCGCCTTCTGCCGGAAGGTCTTCACCTGCAGCACGGGCATCGCGTCGCAGTCGTAGGTGATGAGCTGTCAGATCGAGGAGGAGGAGGAGGAGGAGAAGGAGACTCGGGTTAGTTCCCTAGTTTGATTGGGATCTATGGGAACCTTACCATTTCCGAGGGATTGTTCTCGTCGCAGTTGCAGAAGATGTTGTTAAGACCGGGCGGCGGGCTGTCGGGCAGGACTCGCACCACCTCCACGGCCACGCCGTGCTGCAAACGGAGAAATCAGACAGAAATTGAGAAAAATTCGTAAACAATAAAAAAATATATATTCCAAAAAATTTCGATCATATATTTATTGCAAACACTGATCTCAAAAATAACACGCAAAACTTTATCGATTAAAAATCGATACAAATTTTATTGAAAAAAATATAGATTAGAAATTTATCGAAAAAATATCGACTAAAAAATAATTGTTCTTATGTGATTTTAATATTTTTGAGACCATTGTAAAAAAAATATCGATTCAAATTTTATCGAAAAAATTTATCGGAAAACAATCGATCAAAAATATATCAAAACAAATATTGTTCAAAATGGTTTTATTTGTTTGGTCTCTATTTAAAAAAATATCGATAAAAAATTTAGAAAATATATGTTATTATGTGATTTTTATTATTTTAGATCTATTTAAAAAATATCGATAAAATTTTGATCGAACATCTTTTTTTATCAATCAGAAAGTTATCGATAAAATGTTGATCGAAATATTATTTTTATTATGTGATTTTAATATTTTAGGATCTATTTAAAAAATATCGATAAATAAATTATCGTAAAAATATCAATCGAAAAATAATTGTTATTTTGAGACTTTTATTATTTCGGTCTCTGATTGGTTTATAAATAAATCGTATACAAAAGTCTAGTAAACACAGTTGTGAGTCAGTGTAAGAGCAGAATTTCCCGATTTGGACCCGACTAATTATTATCCAGTCGCTTTCAAAACTCCTTTATTTCTTTCATTACTTTATCCCTCTCTCTTTTTCTCTCCTCGCCCAAACCTGAAATGTCGATTTATTCATCTCTGTGTAAGTCTGGGGCCAAGGTTACCACATGTCGGTTTTGTTGTTGCTTCTGCTGATATGCCCTGTTTTGTATATAACTTTGTGTTCTTTTTTTCCTTTTTAGCGGCATCAAAAACAAGAAATTATAATAAAAACATATCAGAAAAACATGAACGAAGACCACGTTTCAAGAGCCGCTTACGTAATTCTGTACAGACGACAACCAGAGTTGTTGTTGTATTTAGAGTAGTAGTTGTTGTTTTTGTTGTTCTTGTTTTTGTGATTTCCATGCTTTTATTTTGTTCTCCGCGAAACGTGTTTTCTCAGATAAATGCAAAGAAGTTTATAAAGCATCTGATGAATATGTTTGGGAATGAATCATCTTCTCGCTTAGCCGTTTGAACGTTTGTTTGTATGATTTTGATTCGCCTGGGTTATAAATACACGGAGACGGGGGCGCGGAATCAAATCCACATGATTTCAATAGTTCGGTACCCCAATAAACAATAGAAGTAGGAGCGAGATCGGTTCGAAAAGGCCTTGCGTGATCTCTTCTATTGGATGGCGACTGCGATTTGCAAAATTCTATCGTTTTCATTGAATAGTATTAAAATAGCAAACAATTTCACTGAGCTTGAGAAATAATTTTCCAATTAATATTCTAATAACAATGCATCAGCTCGACTACAGAAATAATAATTTAATGTATTCACTATAATTAGCTTAAAGTTTCCATAATTCTTGGAACCAAACTGTATTAGTAAAAGCTAATTTAACCTCATATAGTCTAGACTAATTACTAATTTCCGCCTTGAATATTAAAAATGAAAAATTCCAAAAACTATGGAATTATTTTGAACTTTTTAAAACTCGTCATCAAAAATGAATGTAGACAAGTAAATTTCTTTTTTTGAATTTTCGAAATAATTAGAAGAGTTGAGGCCGAAAAACCGTTCCATAAATGACTATTTCTGGTAATTGGAAGTCAATTACAACAATGGCATGTCGAGAGTACCACAATTCAATAATTCCGAATATCAGTGGCATAAATTAATTTTAATTCAACTGCGGAAGTCGATGGCACGACTTTCACTCTCGTCGGCCTGGATGTTCATTGGTTCTGACCGCAGAAATAACAATGCTCCATCATTTATTTATGCTAGGGCAAACATTGAAATGCAATAAACGTTAATTGCGGAATGCTAATTAAAATCGCCAGCTAGTGCTTTCGTATCAAATTATAATAAATTTCATTCAAAAGTCAGCTTATTTCGTTGCCTGACATCATCGTCATCACGTCAGCCGAACGTTGCTTACACCGATTTGGCCAAATGATGTCATTGGACGGACTCGACGGACTGAATGACGAGCGCGAAACTGGTCCAAATGGCGGGAAACCCGACTCATAACTCAACCGGTGACAGAGGTCGACTGATGGCGAATGAGAAACTCACCTCTTCGACGGACTTCTTGAGGGTATCGTTTAAAGCTATCACCCATGAGATGAGGAGTTCGTTGACAATGACTAAATCGCTGTAGAGCCAGCGGAACACCTGACTGGTCCATGTCACAGACGTCTAGAGGGTGAAATGACCAAGTTAACACGGCGACCGAGAAATCGATGGATCGTAACTCACGGTTTCGGGTCCGACGACGTTCGACGGAGGCGGCACGAAGCGCTTCTTTCGGTTCTCCGGACCAGTCGAGCTCTGGCGCACCACACGCTTGCGCAGCGCGGGTCCGGCTCCGACTCCAGGCGGCCGATCGGCCACGCCCTCCAGACGCGGGCTTTGCTGCCAAATCCTTGGGGTGGGCGGAAAAATTCAATCAATACCGGTCTTCCTGAATGACTTTGCCAGATCTCTGACGCCCGAGAACTTACCGCAATGTTTGATTTGCTGGCCAAAATCTCCTTCGGTTCGGAGAGTCGGAGCTTGTCGACCTTGGGTCCGCCGGGGGCGACGCTCGTCTGTCGGCTGGGCGTGCCGCTGGGCGAGACGGCCTTGTCCTTAAGCATATATTTATTGTACAAAAATTTACACAGCCATACTAAGAAGAGGGCCAACACGGCCCAGATGAAAATGAACATCGCTAATGAGTCCATTGATAAGTCACCAATTCCTTCGAACGAACAAATATAGTCATCGATTTGATCTGCTAAATCCATAATAGAGTTGTCGCAGCCAGGGTGCAATTATTGTTCATCATTTCTGCAACGGAAATAAATGCAATCGATTAATATCTCGATTATTATCCTAATAATATTTTCCTAGATCTAAGTAATTGTAGGAAATGATGGAGGTAATTTTATTATGAGAACATACTGAAATAATCACAGTTCCCTCAAACATATAGTAAATACATCATAAAACAAACTTGGATCGTAGTTCTCAGATCTTATTTCTTTATAATTAGAGATAATAAAACGAGTAGTTATTTAGACTCAAACTTGAGTAGATACATGGAACACTATTTTTGAATTATTCTCGATTCCCTAACTCAAAGAAAAGAGGAGATAAATTAAACTTTCTTTAATATTTTTTGTGAAAATTTCTTTAAAATATTCTGTGAAATTAAAATCTTCTCTGAAGATTGAATGTTCAATAACATAAGTTTAAGTACGATTAATTGTCTTCTATTCAACTAATTAATTGAATGTTTTCCTATTTAATCTTTGTTTATGCCCAAGTAAAATTATATTCCAGACATAATAATTAATTACCATGATGAATGCTGCGTTCGAATCCCAAAATCCAGAAAATAAATCGAAAACCGTGCAAAATCAAAGCGAAAAACGGAACGAAAAACTGCAATAATAACAGATTAACAGATTTCTAGAAAACAACATCAACAAAAACAATAAAAAAACACGATTGAATTTATGAAATTTCAATATTTCGCATATTTTGCGAAATTCAAGAGAAGCACGATGAAAACTATTTTTGCGAAAGTTCAATTACTTTTTTTTATTTTTGCGAAATTTCAATTTTCTTCGGGATTTGTTTTTCTGATATTTTCTTTTCGTCGGTTTTGCATTTATTGCGATTTTCCACTGCTGTCCGCTGATTGACAAAAAACATCTGGGCAGACGGCGGACGTCACACACACACTGACTATTCCACACACACACACACAAGCACACATGTAGATGGGGACGCAGACAGACGCGTCTGACGGACGTGTGTAAAAGATATAGAAAAACGAGACAATCAAATAAAATAATGCGAAGAAATAAATTTTCACAAGTGTCTATTTTTAGCGAACAAAACTCTCATTGTTTCTTCAACTACCCATCAAGGTTTGCACTCACTGATAGCAACAACAACAACAATTAAAGGTGGCAATTTGGAAAAAAACTGGTTTTTAGAAAAAAATATTTTCGAAAAATCAAAAATGAATAATAAGCCTTGATAAACCGAAGAAGATGAAGAAAACAACCGTCCGAACCGAAAAATGAAGCGACCAAAAACCGAAATGAAACTGAATCGAAAGCGCTGGGGCGAGGTGGAGTGAGCGAGATTTTCGGAAAGATTTTCACCGATTCGATTCTTCGGACTCGAAATACATACATATATGTATCTCGAAGATACTCGGATACACGTATCTGCGCCGGCGCAGAGAGATCACCTGGGCACGATCAGGTACCCGAACCATCGGATTCTCACACGGCTCTCACTCTCGCATGGGTATTTTTGGAATACTCGGATGGCGAGAAACTTTTCCGAATTTCCATGGCGTGTTGACAACCTCACGCTCTGACGTCATCGTTTGCGCATCCACCGTCTTTACATGCATTTGTTTTCGTTTCGTTTTCCGATTCGAGTTTTCGAATTTTCACCTCCTGTTTGCTGTTTGTTTTCGTTGTTATTTTGTTATTTGGATAACGCGTGTACATATGTGTGTGTGTGTGCGTGTTTGAAAAATGACGCAATTTGTCTTCGTATCTGTCGGATAGTTTAACGGTTCACAGCCGACGTCCACACACACTCACATCCACACACACATATAGCAGTATTAGAACAACAAAAATACGACAACAACCGCCACTTGTTTTCTTATTCCTCGGATTTGTTTATCCGTTGAATATATTTTCGAAATTCATATTTTTACTAAATCCACTCACTCACACACATCGTGTTCGAATGCGTTTATTCTATTGATAGAAGCTGGGGTGGCGACGACAGACGGACGGACGGACGGACAGACGGACAGATATACATGACGACAGACAGTTGTCGACTCTGAGCAAAGGTAATCGAAAAGGTAAATAAACTGTGAGATCTTCGACGACAGCGGGCTCCAAGATGCAGGATGGAGATCATCTCATGATAGAAGGAGAAGGCGTCTGAGAGGAACAATAGGAGGAATTGGAGAGTGAGGAATAGGAGAATGAGGAAGTGGATTGTGAGGAATTGGAGATTGAGGAATAGGATTATAAACGAATCAATGGATAAAAAGTGGGCGCCATTAAATGAGATAATTCGATAAAATCAACTCTATAAATATACTTCGATTTACTTCTATATGAAGAGATCAAACAATCAAATCGGATAGATATATCATTAAGAAATTTAATGGGAGATTTTATCAATAGAGGAAGTGCTATCAATACAGAAAGTTTTCTCAATACGGGAAATTCTATCAATTTAGGAAGTCCTATCAATATTCGAATAATAAAAGGATCAATAGATCGATCGATCAACAGACAAGAGACCAACCCAAACCCATCCCAGATCAATAATATATAACAGAAGAATATCCCTCCAAACACAATTCATTCGCACTTCATCTCTGAAAAAACGATCTGCTCACGAGCCGTATTTTTACCACTCCTAAGCAATTCTAATGTCTCGGCTCGTGAGTGGAAAAATATGAATCAAGAGTGAAAAATCTTTTCAGAGAGTGATTGAACAAAATAACCTTTTACGAACCCCGATATATAATGTTGAAAATACCTCCAAATCACGGAACCACCCATTGATTCTTGGGTGGCCGACTTCCGACAAATTTCACCAAAAGTTGGCAACGAGGGCCATCGGCCACCGAGTGGATGGATGCAGCCAGCCAGCGATCATCGAAAGGAATGATCTGTTTGTTGCAGCGTGTGTGTGTTAGAGATGTGCCTCCTAAATATAAATCCGCCCGCCCGACTGCCGACCGCCATCAGTTGAACAGTTGTTCAAAATGGCGGCGTCCATCCGTCTTTATGTCTGTCCGTTGGTCTGTCTGTCCATCGGTCTGTCTGTCCTTTGGTCTGTCCGTCCACTTGGGTTCTGTTCGGAACGCCTTTGATTGTTATAGTTGTAGCCTCGTCTGGCCGATGGAATGCAATCGCTTGTGTGAAACAGCATTTCTTCTCACGGGGTTACGGCCGAGGAACGGGTCGATCATGCTTTTGGCATCGCTTTTGTTGTTGTTGTTGTTTTGTTGAATTTTCGTTGAATTACAAGACATTTCCCTCTGCAATGGTCAAGAGCCAAATTCGCCAACGAAGCGGAGAAAAACTCATCGATCGACTTATTTGAAATTTCCTCTAGTCGTTGTAAGAGACTAGAGAAGAGAAGAAATTTTTCTACCACGCTGGTCACCTTAATTTCACAAACGTTACTCTGCTTCTTCTTCTTCCTGTTCTGCTTCGTCTCGTTACGTGGCGCACAATAATCGTGGTCGAATTGCAACTTGGTGGCAACGCCGAGCCAACGTTTGGAGCGAAGAAGAACAATAGCTCATCGGTTGGCTATAAAGCGACAGCTAGAACGTGAATAAAATATACGGCAACAACAGCGAAACCAACGCCAACAATAATAATAACAACAGCAACAATAGTAACAACAACAACAACAATGACTGTATTAACAATAACGTTAACAGCAACTACAACTATAGTAACAACAACAATAGCAGCGACAACAACCACAACTAGAAATAAGACTAATGACCTCAGTTCACGATTTTATAATAGAATAACACTACCAACAATAAAACAATAAAAACAACAACAACTACAATACCAACAATAAAACAACAACAACAAATAATAACAAGAACAATAACAAAAGAAAACAACAACACCAACAATAAAACAACAACTAATATCACGAAGAACAACAACATTGCAACAATAGCAAAATATAAAATGGTTAAGTTCTTGTTGTTGTTGTCGTTGTTGTTATTGTTGTTTTTGTTGCCCATTCTGCACCGTAATAATTTTATAGAATATAAAATGTTGTTGTTGTTGTGATTGTTGTTGGCGTAAGTTGGCAACGAAGGCGGATGGTTGGCGGCTGAAATTGTCGTGCGAATCCACCGTGGAGCAAATCGCCTCAAATTTCAACAACAACTATAGAAGTGCCAACTTTCACGACTTTCATTCTGCAACGAATTTGCTCCACTGTGCAGGCGAATGATTTTCTAATTCTGATTTCTGAATTCCCAACAGTAACGTCATCATTTGCGTGGAAACAGGAATGAATTCAGGGAAAGCGTCTGTAATTTTCGCCATAGTCTCTCTCTCTCTCTCTCTATTTTTGGCACAAACAGCAAACAAATAAAACCAGACAATAACAACAACAACAACTAAATGATGGCCAATTATGCAGTTAGTTCGAGGGATCGGCCAAGAGGTTCATCAATTATTCCGTGAGGCAGCGGAGGCGGGGGTGATACCTGGAAATCGCACTGAAAAACGAGGATGGGCCACGATTAAATATTGTTTTCGATCGAACGACAAGAGGCCCACGGAGCCTCAGGCGAAAGAGCGTCTGCCTGCGATTGACGCCCGCCAGTGGTTGCCACACTTTTCGCCACACCAACGGGCGCAGCTGTCGCCCTGACGCCTCGTCGTCGTCGTCGTCGCAGCTGGCGTTTCGCGGTTACTTCATCGACGGAAGCAACACACGGTGAATGTGTTATCGAAGGGGGCGAAGGAGGTCGATCGGGTGATGAATGAAATGGATTTCGCGCCAAGGACTTGTGCGGGTGGGAGGGTGTTCGATGAGGGGGCGTGGCCGTCGTCGCAAGATGTCGGATTCCCAAGCAACACTTGGAGACGATTGCAAATAACACGTTCGATATTGGAAAATAATAATTTACGTAGTGGACGACAAGACGACGTAATCGTGGTCAGTCGTTCTTTAATAATTTAACTGACGATAAATCGATATTCGTTTTTTATACAATCTCCTAATTAAAAGTGATTTCAATCTGAATAAATTATGTATTGACCACGACTGGTTCTTCATTAGTTTCAGTTAGAAGAAACTGAATATGGAATCGGTTGGAAAAATGTGCAGAAATTCTATGATCATTCGGTTCAATTGCATTTTGGTTTTCCCTCCCCTTCTTCTCTCGCTCCTCCTTCTCTTCTTCTCTATTCCCTCCTTCTCTCTTTTCTCCTCTCCTCATTCTCCGACTTCTTCTATTGTTAATTGCATGAAGCGGCCTGCGACGACCCAAAGTCAGAGGCGTCAAATTTGCATTTAAACTGATTGAATATCGGTTTCTCTACCCCAAGTCTATCTCTCTATTATGCTATGTTTTATTCTCCTTCGAGTTTCCACTCCCCCTCCGATGGCCCCCTCTCCCAGTGTCGCACGGTGTCAGCTTCGCTCTGTCAACCGTTATGTGCGCCTCTTTCCACCTCTCTTTCTATGCGTCCACCGATGCAAATAGAAGTTTCAATTAAACCAGACCATAAAAAGACTGGTTCGGTTCCGGCCACACGCCACCGTGGGCTCTAATCGTCGGCGACAGTGGGACACATTGCGACATCTCACGGGGAAATTCGATGTTCTATGTGTAAAGATTTGTTTCATCAAATCCTCGAGGGTTGAATTCGACCAATTCGTGTCGATGATTGACCCCTTATTGGAAGGCAATGGATCACGAAGCCATACAAGTCCACACAACCAGCATCGATAGGGGTCTACGTAAAGTTCATTGTGCCGTCGGCCGATCGACCTAAATTAAAGGGAACTTACACGAATGCACATATAAATTCGATGCAATGATTTCATTTGTAGGCAATTAAACCGTTTAATCAATGGACTGTTTCATTTCGCTGTACAGCGAACGGTGTTCATCGTTCGTAAAGCTCCACGACCCCACTATTGAGTCATGGTAGGGGCTCCGAGTTTGACGCATCTCGTCCCATGCGTCAATTTCTATTTTTACTCTACATATTTCTATTTATGGTCAACATATTTCTATCTATAGTCAACATATACATATATTCGGTGATGATCTCAATAATCAATCTCGGGAATAATAATCTCGAAAATAATAATCTTGTTAATAATATTCTCGGTAGTAATAATAATGTCTTGAATAATAACCACGACAATAATGAATTCATCAATAATGAACTCAATGATAATGAAATCTCTTGATCTGCTGCAACCTTCGCGCTCGATTGCATTCTGTGACATTTAATTTCTGGCGAAATATTGATTGAATCGCTGATTGACAGACGAAATGATGTAACAGACAGATATTTCTGATATGGCAGACTGACTGAAGGATAGAACACGTGTTATATTCTTCAACCTATAGATCACTATAGAATCACTGAAATTATAGAAGATTATAGATTAAGAATTATACTATCCCATATTATGGCATTTATTTGACTTGATCAAACAATTTTTATATATAAATCTACTCCATCTATTAGTAATCTATGAACAATGTTTTTTTGTGTTCTATTACTCCAGTTATGGCTCTAGCAGCAACAGATACGCTGGAGATCGAGGTAATGGCGATTGTCGATGATGATAATTGTCGACGAAATAACTATAAATAAATTAATGACGATGCCGAGTCTTGCGAACTCGTAGAATCGGCTCAGAATGCAAACTGCGAGAAATAAACACCATTTGAATATAATATAATATATACATAAATATAAACAAGACAAGCACAACAAAGAAAGAAATAAATAAATACAAACAAAAGCGAAACCGTATGAATTGCTGAGAAATGTCATCGTCGTTGTTGATGTTGTTGTTATTTTTGTTGACGATGATGACACAATCGCAGTGACAATATCAACAACAACTATAATCATCATTAAAGTATGTCGATTACTTCGGCAAACGATTAGAGACATAGAGTGAAAATATGCGAGGAGTGGAAGACGACGAGACTTCTTAGTCACAGGCGTCTGTGGCGTTTAAAATAATTCGAATTTGTTAACATTGTGATTAATTTCGGGGTCGAGGACTGTCGCCTATCGACAGCACTTGAAATGGGCCGATAAGTCGAAGCAGCGGAGGCGTTTGAGGTTCTTATCTAGGCATAGATTAGACAGGAATTGGTCTTCAGATGTCAGCGATATGGAAGTCATGGTCTATGACCATGGCTAACGGGTTTGCAAGTGTCTGCCTAACGGTATCTAGCCAACATTTCAGGTTCAGGTGTCCGTATCTGATCCAGAGAGAAAGAGATAGAGCGAGATAAGTGTGCGAATCTTCCTGTCGCTCAGTGTGAGAGGTTCTGCTCTGAACTACAATTAGCTTAAGCTCGATTGCTGTTGCTGCTCACCACTGCAGTAACAACTATAATTTCCGCACCAACCACAACAACAACTACTACAACAACGTAGCCTAGCACAAAAGTCGAACAGATATTAACTTAACACGCCACAAAAACAAAACAAAAACGCATCCGGTGAAAAAATACCATCCTCACAGTCTCGGGGAGGGAATTGTTTTTGCAATAATGTGGTCGTTGTCGCTGAATTCTGGTAGTTGTTGTCATCATCATCAACATTGTTGTTTTAATGTGTGTCACACAGTGCGAAAGAAGTAATGAGTGTGAGAAATTAGAGCGGGAAAATTAAGCAGTGGCGACTCGATTGGGGGGAGTCCAATGGCCGTGGATCTGGTTTCAGCGCAACAGTTGTTCGGCGAAATATGTGCGAATATCGATTTCAAACATTACCAGAATAGACAAGGACTTAGAAGGAGTAGTTATCCTGAGACAGAATGTCCGGAGATAGAAATGATTATCCATCAATAGACATTATTCTAGGCCCTACCATAGATATTGATACCTCGTCTAAAACGAATGATGGTCGAACCTTTGTATTAGAATTTCAATACTCACTATTGAAAGAGTACAGAGTTCTTTAGACCTTCTACAACTTTGTCGACTCCACAGCATTGTTGTCCTTCGTTCAGAAATACATACCAATTAATATTTATTCTGCTATCATATTTCAAATAGAGATTTAATTCTTTGCTAACCGCTCGCAACACGCTAAAATAATTACAGCTTGCGGCATATGAGAGGGAAATAAGAACATGAAACACAATAAAAGTACGACGAGCGACAGGTGCAAAGTTTAAGGTACATCCGACAATTATAATTGTTTGGACGGAGCAACACGTTGGCATGGCATTTGCATGACCGAGAAACGTTTACCATGGTCGTTGTTTTTTTCCTTTCTTTTTTTTACAAGTGCAGAGTATTAAATTCATTGTAGATTACAGGGGAACACGATCGGGTTTTACCGTATTCTATTTTGAGATAATCTCACAGTACAAGTCTGGAGTCATGGGGTCAACTCTATCGCGAACCCCTTCAAAACCGGTATTACTCGCTATACTATAGTGGCTTAGACCGTTTGAGACTTGCAGAGCAGGTTAAAATGTTCCCTGTTTTAGCGAAACATAACAGAAAACTCTTCATTAGTACTATTGTAGTAAATCGTCTCTCGTTTCCCTCAATCGAAGCAGGAAAAAAAGAATCCGAATTCGCAAAATAAGGATGGGTTCGTCGTCAATCCGCCAAAGTGGAGCCACTCGAAGGTGGCTTAAGGAACTTATCGAATTTTGAATAATTTATTTATTTATTTTAATTGTTTATTCGGAATTAAGAGACCATCCCAAGGTGTGTTCTTCGCTATGCCAAATCCATAGATCGTCGTCGAGCGTTCACCAGTCGAACAGGCAATAAACGAAGGCAATTGGGCACAAATTAGGCTGCGCCGTGGAATCTAAATTTATAAATTCACCGGACTCTGATATCATTTTAATGGAATTCCAACGAATTGCGCCCGAATCCGACACCCAAAAACGGCGACAACTCGCCGAATGAATGAATTCCGACAAAGGCTAAACATTTAATTGGAAAAGTGAAGAGCTCAACCCTAACCTTAACATTAACCGCACACCAACACACACGACAACTCATATATGAACACCGATACACACACATAGAAGAAGTCACCGAAAACACAGTGCCAAATAAGCGGAGACACGCAACGTGAGCCTCGTAAACATCGAGCAGCATTCAATTGTCGATGAGGACATTATAACGTAAGCCCCGACACGTAATGGAACGTAAGGGGAACCTCTCATTGTTGGCGTTAATGTGGGGTTCTGGCCCCAGGGGGGCGGGGAAGCCGGCGACGCCATCGACAGCATGCTGTTTACATTATTTATTTTCTACTTTTAAAGGTCGCGCTTACAGCAAACGCGAGACTTGGGTTTCACTTTTTTCAGAGACCCAAAAACATATTTCGACTGAGGCTTCGTGCTTCGATTTGTTTGTTGATCACCTTGAACTTGACTCCGGAGACCGGTGGCGACAATTTCAATCGTCATTTTCAATTTCAAACTTACACCAATTGCTTCCCGATCCCAGAGAAACAAGTGGATCGGGGAGAAACATCGATCGAACGCAGTCATCGAGGAGCCAAATTACACGAAAACTGCAAGTAATTATAATCGCGCTTTTTTCGTTGTAAATTATTTAGCGATTATTGTTGTTGCTGTTGTTGTAGTAGTTGCTGGTGTAGTAACAGTTGCTGCTGGAGTTCGAAATGCTCAATCGAATTTTCACAGTGTGGAAACGTGATCGACGTGCTTCCGATGGAAAACTTCGGGCCACACATGGAAAGCGATTGAACGATTGAGTTCTTTGAAAACTAATTAATCTCCAAATGGATTCTAATATTGAGATATCAACAATCTCTTGATGGAAAGACTGAATCATCCTGAGGAATTGTCTTAATTACTTTTCGCAATCTCCCCCAGATCTGAGAGAGTTCTTTTCTACGTAGTTATTAAATTCTTTTTCTCAGGCCTGCTGCCCTCAGTGAAACAATGGAGTCTTTGTGACCGGAGTGGTCTGTGAGGCCAGCTCCGAATGGGACTCCGATTGCGTTGAAACTCCGTATAAATCTTCATCTTTTCCCTCTAATTCTCTATTTCTCTCGCCCTCTATCGTTGTCTTTGCATCATTTATCGCTTAGATAAGATTTGTAATTAAGAGTTTTTTCCCAGCTCCAAGCTTCCTACACTGAGGATAATTAAGTACTCGAAGAAGACCCCGAACAATTACACATCAGTCCGGAGAATTCTGCCGTGAGCACGTGTTGAGGCGATGTGGCAAATCCGTTCGTAAACATCTTCGCTGGAAACCAGTTTCGCCGCCGACTTCTGGGCTGCCGTGAAATCCCGTCGATCGGTTGATGTTTACATTAAAAATTATGAATCGAACTCCGCGTGGAAGTTGTTCTCGTTGTCGTTGCCGTGGCCCGTGGTGTCTTCGCAAGGTGGCTGACGTCACAGACATCTCCCAATCGTCTGTCTCTGAGGATGGCCGAGAGAACCTCATGAAATATATACAATAGGGAAAGCCATAAAACCGTGACCTTAAGCACTCACACACACACACACCCGCATTACACACCCATTAAAATGTCGTCATCGCCGTCGGGGCGAGTTTCTTTCATGGCCGTGGAGCTGACGCCATCTCGGACACGTTGGCGAAGTTCTGTCTCTCGGGTTTAAACGAAGAACAAGACACGTTCTTTCTGTGGAGCCATCATCACGACCTTCTTGGGATCTTCTTCAAGTTATTCTAATTATTCCGAGGTAACTCCGATTTCTTCCGGTGCGCCTGAGTTGAACCGTAGCGAATCCGACTCCACTTCACACCCTCAGAAATCTACATATTATGCGAGCTTTGCGACGTGGAGTCACGTAAGGAGGCCGAGAGAGACGGGTGAACCACGTTCCGTGCAACCCCGGTACACTGAAGGAAATCCCGAAAGCCGTGTCATAGAAAAAAAAACCAACCCACCCGGGTGAATGCGAGACTTCATTGTCGAAATGTGAACAAGTGGAATTCTCGTCCATTCTCGCGCCCTTGTTTGACACTCCTTACTTTCAATCTCTTTTCCCCCTCATCCCCGCTTCATTCGAGAAATAAAGTTTAACTTTATTTGGGTCGATGTACAAATCACACGCACACACATAGAAACATACACACACAAACACAGACAAGAACCACTCCTTAGAGTCTCACACGGTTATGAGGGGCGTTAGTGGGGCTCCTTAAGGACGATCAATATTTGGGGCGTTATATTTGGTTCGGTTTCTGTTATGGTGTGGGTGGAAAAGTGGAGCACGTCAATTTCGACAGTTGAAATAAATTCGTTGGCTTCGTAAATTATTGCGGACAAGCGTGAGAAGAAGTTGGGTTCTTCTCTAAGAAGCTTGGAAAGGAAATTCGAGTCCAATGGGAAAATGGTCAACTTTATTACAACAGTTATTAGAGTAATGGGCACATATAGAGTTAACTGAAATAATATAATATAAGAGAATATGAAAAATAGTATTATGTTATGAGAAGTTTCCCTCAAATAAGTTCTGTAATTTAACAAAACTTTCACGTTAGAGAGTTTCAACTATAAGTGGTCTATGTAATAAAACTTCACTGGTTCATACACATTTGAACCACAAGTGCAACGGCCTTTTGAACGACCTGTAGCAAAGTATTTGGTAGTATTGCCTCATTCATTATTAGGAGTCGCAGCAACAATTGGAGGGTGGGAGGGGGAAAGCCATGAATAGTTCAAATGATTGGCATAACTCGAGGAGGAGAAAAACAAGAGTTCAATGGAAGGTCTTTGAAAGCGCGGTTAGAGTTCAAACCTGAGTGGAATTTCTCACAAGATGACATCACTGTTGCCGCCATAGTATGGAATGGAATTTCGAAAGCAGAACACGTCTAATTCTGACAGCTACCCGCAGTGAACAACAACAGCAACAACAACTTAAACCCGTCAACAACAACAATATCGACCTGTCAGAACAACCAACAACAACAACAATTGACCCGCCAGAATGGCCGAAGAGAGCAACCAATGATGGTGATGATGGTCTCTGAGGCGGAAAGAGAGAGAAAGTTAAAGTAGCGCCAAAAAGTCTACGCACACCACGAGCAGATGCTTCCTGCGCAACGTTGGGAAATTGTGAAAGCTCTCGTTGTTGTCTTTGTTGTTGTGTTTGGCACATTTATCGCCGCCGCTCCTTGCAGTCGCTCTCTCTCTCTTTCTCTCTTCATCGGTGTCGGGAGTCTACTGGCCACAAACACATACACACACATACAAACATCTCGTCGAGGACAATGCGTGTTTTGACTGACTTGGAATGGCCAACAGAGGTGCGGCACTGGGTTAGCGGGGAGTGCGGATGGGGCGAGGCAGATGGGATGAGAGCGGAGCGAAAGGGGCTGCAAACAACCCCCGAGTTCGGAGTTCGAACGGAACGTCACGAAAAGGAAATTTAAATTTCACTTCGTTTGTTTTTTCCCCATTTTCATTTCTATGGCGCAGATTTCTATCGTTGGCTGTCTGCCTGCCTGCCTGTCATATGTCGTCTTTTTCGAACAGAAACATGCACAGAATGAAAATGTTGTTGTTGCGGTGTTGGTATTTTTGTTGTTTTTGCCCCCAGAAGTGGGCCAACTGTTTGCTCTCCAACAATCGGAGTGATTGTTTATCGATTTATTTGCAATCGAAAAAAAGGTCGAATTCTTTCATATGCCGGAAATGGAAATTTTCATAGAGTAGAAGAAATCAATGAAAACTCCTTAGGGACATAATTTGATGATTTAGTAAAAAAACATTTTCTATGAAAAAAAATAAAAAAAATATAGTGACTGAAAAGCATTTTAAATAGAAAGTCTAATCTAAAGCATACAAATCTATAGAAACTTTGGAAGTCCTTTTTTCTATTTATATTATCTAATACTATGAAATCCACGAAAATTATGCTAGGAAATGGCATAAATTATGATTTTTGTAGGAAAATCCCAAACTGTCTGCGCAGACAAAATGAGTTAAAGAAGAAGCAAAGTCATTGGACCTATAAATCCTCTAATTAGAAGAGTGCTCCGAGACACCCTCCCGGCTAAACATTAACCCTTTACCTCTGGCAAAAGCTGTGCCCACTAAGGGTTGAAGCCGGCAATTAATTAATTGAAAAAGTCTGCACGACCTCTACTTACAGTTCATACGTGAAGAAAATCCGTTTCGACGGCGATTTCGTCGATTTCGATGTAATCCGTAAATCGTGTTGAGGAAAATCCAGTAAAGATGATGTTGCGCAGATAAATGAGAAATTTGTATTTATTTAATTTGAGAATTGTTTTTTTTATTTCATTGAGTGAATTTTATTTGTTGTTTTTATTTTGTTTTTGCAACAATTTTTTTTGCACAAGTTTTTTATTTACACAGACACGTGAAGAAGAACAAGCAAATAAAAATAGATCACGATAACGATGAAATGATGACGACACCGACCACAAGACGAACCCGAAGAATTGGAGGGATTTCAGAAATATATTTATTTGCATGTATTTTTCAATATTTTTTTGATTCTTTCAAATTCTTTCGAAAAGCTTCACCCGCAAAAAAACTTTTATTTTTAACTTTGGGCTTTTTTTTTTTTGTATTTATTCTTTGTTGTTGTGATGAGATTCTGGTGTGTGTTTTTCGTGTGTTTGTGTTCGAAGAATTATTTCTTGTTTTTGTTTAGCGGTTTCTAGTTGTTCTCCGTTTGTTGTTATTTCATTGTTAGGCGTGGGTTCAGGGATCACGGTGGCAATTGCTATTGGTTAAAATACAATGGATTCGGTTAGTGACATGTTCTGGCCCAAAACCCAATGCATGGGTCAGGTGAGGATTGTGTCGAATGATTGTGCCGAAATAGAAAAATAAAAATGAAATTGCAAAAAGCTTGCTTGTGACTGATCGTGATCGTGAAGGTCGATGGGAAAGGGAGGGAGGGGGACGTGAAGCGGGGCCCTTTGAACAACAACAACCGACCGACAAAAATCACAGAAAGAGATTGAGCGAAACTGAATGCGGTGATCGGAACAGAACAGAACATAACATAGTAACAAAAGGCAGCGAAACGCAACTCACTCGAGTTGAGGTGACGTTGGGTCGGCGGGGCCGGCAGCGGGGGGGAGGACGAGGAGGAGGAGGCGTTTATTTGTGTTCGTGTGAATTTCGTAAGTAATTTGCGATAATTTTGAAAGAACGATTTCTCGCAACGAAATCGTTCTCAAAACCCGGTCTCGGTGCTCGCTCGCCAGACGCCAGACTCACTCGACGTTTGTAAACAAATTTTTAGGCCAAAATCTTGTCAAAACTGGAGATGGAAGGCTGAGCGGGGGGTTGGAGGGGAGTGTTGGTTGGAGGGTTGGTTGGTGCTCTCTTTGGAGGAGGATCACGTTTCGGCTCCTCTCTCTCCGATCGAAAGGAAATAAATAAACGCCTCTCGCTCCCTCGCGCCCAGATGCTTCGGCTGCCCCGTTCTCCTTCGGCTCAAGGTTGTTTTGGTTGTTGCTTTCTTGTTGTTATTGCTATTGTTGTTATTGTTTCGGTTGCTTTTGTTGTTATTGCTATTGTCGTTATTCCTACTATTGCAGTTTTGTATTATTTCTGTTGTTGTTGTTGCAGTCGACGAGCAGCGGATTTGTTTCAATTTCAAGAGCGTTAAAAATTACTACAGAAAACAAAAAACATCGTTGGCAAGATTAGAATTTTAATGCAAATTTTAATTGAGGGTTTTTTTGATTGTATATTTTTATTCTCCCCCTTCTTATCGGCAACAAAGAGTGTCGCTGATAAACCTGAAGTCTGAAGTGGGCTCTGTAAACGATCGGAGCGATAAAAGCGATTCATTCATTTCTAGTTTTATCGAAAACTCCATTATTTATTGTTGCGGGCCGCGATGTCCGTCCAACTGTCCGTCCGTTTGTCTGTCCAGTGGATGTGCACATTTTTCTGCGAGATACATTCGCATCGTCCGTCAGCTGTTTTCGCTCAGCTTCTCCTGCCTTCCTGTCTCCTCAACCTCGACCACCTTCTCTGGCCGTGTTTCTGACTCTCTTTCGCCTATCGGTATGTATGTGTGTCTTTCGGCCCGCTGCCCTCGAAATGGTCGACCGCTACTTTATCCAGCTGTCTCTGGTTTTAGCCCGAATATTTCTTCTCTCCTACCACCATATTCATTTTTTTCTGTCTATTGTCCATTGTCGATTAGTTGTAGTTGCCGTTATTAGTTTCGAATTGAATTAGATTTCATCCATCGCCGCTAACACTTGTTCGCCGTGTGTTAACAATCTTGTCGCACGCACTGTATTTGTTGGTTTTCACGCATCCATTCGAGAAAAAGTTGAACAAAAAATTTACCCGCTCGACGCACCTCGCTCGCTGAGTTTTAGCCAAAGACTGAAAGTTGTTGTATTGCTTCGGCACTCGTCTACTCACGTTCCTCTCTCGGGCACGAAAGCTCCATTTTCACACAAATGACCCCCCCGAGCGCCAAGAGCAAGAGAGAGAGGGAGCTTTTGTTTCGACCAATTCAACATGCATTGGAAAGAGAGGGAGAGAGAGAGAGGCTTAATGTTGGGGCACTGGAGTTGCCAACCATCACGTTCGAGACACATTCGGCGCGACAACGACACAACAACACGACGACAACATGGCGTCGGGGAGAATTGTCGTCGTGTTTGATAAAAATAAACCATAGAACAGACACACAATTCAACATATATCGTCATCTCACATATTTGAAATAAAACAGTTAGTTGTTATGTTGCATTCAAAATATTCGTCTCCATAAGAACTAATGTAAATATTTGTCGCAATGTCGTTGAAACGTCGAATGTTTTCCCCCAATTTTCTGCGTGTACAGTACGACGTTAGTTTCGGAATAGGTTGATATCTCCGATAAAGTGTCCGGACTATCTGATTTTTCATGTATACAGTACGACATGAATTTGTTGAAATACTTTGTTGAAATACTGAAATACTTGTTGAAATACTTTTTGCAACTCATGGAGAAACAACATGCGTACTTTATTTAAATTATATATAGTATATAGATGCGAAAATATTACACTGGGCTAGGTAAAAGTTGTAAAATAAAACTCCTAAATAGATTTACTGAAATAAATGAAACACAAATCTTTTTCTTTTGTTGGTTAATGTTTTATTTATTTGCTGGTCAATCAGAAATCTAAAACTAACTTTCACGAGTTATAGCAATACTTAAATTTTAGTCGTTCCTTGAATATTATAATGGGGAAAAACACATAATTTTATATAAAATAAATTGTAACTCTGTTATTTGTATTTTATTTCTGGTTATCAATGAATATATATTGGCTTTATCAACTCGGAACGCTAACGACAACTTTCCGGTATATTTCGTCAAAGTAATAATTATATTAGCAGATTTAGCGGATCGGTGAGGACCACACTTTACAATTTGGTTATGAAGCACTCGATACTTGTTACCAGTGCCCTTGTGTTATTTAATTTACGTAATTTTCTAATTTATCTCATTGCAATTATTGTAATTGATTATCTGGCAGAATATATATATTTATGCATAATAGTATATTATATTATAAATCTTTCCTGATTGAACATTATTCTCGATTCAGTGATAAATAACTTTAAATTAATTATAGGTTGGTTATATTGTTATATCTATGACTGTTAATTGTTGTTTCGTTTTATTTATATTTTTTGTAAATAGCATACGGATTTGGTTTATACGGGGTTGATGGAGCTTCACGCACACGTTTTATTTCAGTAGCATACACTGCTGGCGGTGGACGTTTGTGGGTCGAAATGTTTGGGCGCACTACAAAATCGTTATTTTACAGATAGTTATTAGTTAATTTCTTTGATTTCTATTAAACGCATAAATTATTGTTATAATTTTCATTGAGTTATTCAGTCTTTTGTTCAGTTATTTTTTGAAGCTACAACAAATTCGTAAGAGATGGACTTGGAGTTATTTGAACTTACCTTTGTTATATTCGTACACAGTTGGCCGTTTCATAGCGTACGTTTTCGGATACTCATAGCCCTGTTCTTCTACAAGTTCTTGTGGTCTACAAGTGGACAGCAGGTGATTACAAATTGTTGGAAATTTCGGACGAATGGATTAGTTAAGAATATTCTGAACACTTTCCGCTCCATCTACTAATTGGAATGTGAAATTCATGATGTTTAAATACTTACTCATACATATCTTCTTCCATTTGGGCATTATAGGCGGTCTTCTTTATTAGATTTATGTATTTCGGTGCACTATTGCTATTTGTCATCTTTCGGTCCAGAACAGATCTAAAATCAATGTGTGTTCAATACAAATTCTATTAGTCATATTGGCATGAGTCACTCACTTGTATACATGGGATTTCACGCCTTGTAGGTTTTTGGATGATTCCGGATTTAGTTCCATCATCTCGCGTAATTGGTCCTGTGAGACTTCGTCATTTTTATCAGGAATAATGTACTTCCGAATTTCGGCTAGAGCATAGGCCACTCTTGCATAACTCTCAGCTGGTGTGGCCACTGTGCTGATCTCCAAGTACAAGTCTTTGTTGAAATGTGAGTACTTCGGGTCTCCTGAATTTCTCAACTCCTCTTCCTTGGCGGTATCTCGAATCGAATTCCTGCCCTTAATTGCAATTTTACACTGCGTCTCTTCCTGCAAGCGTCGCAGTGAATTTCCTTTGGGACCCAGAATTTTGCCCGTAAAGTTAAACTAAATGGAAAATACACGTTTATTTCGAACACATTCGAGTGTGTGTTACCAATTTCTACCTTCGGGTATTGTTTGACGGGCACAAAGACCTTTTGTGTGACTTTCAGTGGCTTCTGTTTGAAGACGTCAGCATAGAACTCCTTGCCGGGAATGCGTCCAGTGGAATAAACCCTTTCAACAGCTTCAAATTAAACAAAGACAGATAAAGCATTAATATGAATGAATATTCTGAATCGGAAAAGAAATGAAAAAAAATGGGAAATATATGCAAAACTGTACCTTCGTCAATCAACAGAGAGCAGAGTGGAAATTCTTCTCCCAGACGCTGTTTTTCATCCATTAATTCATTTAAGAATTTTTGCGTAAATTCATTTAGACGTGGCTGAAACAATTCCGTATCCTTCACCACCTCATCTAATTCATTTGTTTGGGACATCTTTTTTGTTAATTAATTATTGTTTGAAATATAAAAAATTTTCTTAATTTTCTTTTTGAAGAAAATGTCTACACTAGAACTGTACCAGAAGGAATTGTTTGATGGTGTGTGTCAAAAAACAACACGACACCGCAAACGGAACCCATATTCACCTCAAGTAAACCCCATACTCACCTTGTCGACAACTGTCATTTTTGTTCTCTCACTTGTTCTTCTTCTGTACATTCATTCATAAATCAATTAAAATATTTTTATTATAGCTCTTCTTTATTGGAATAAATTTCCTTATTTACCCAAGAGAGCATTTTTGTTATCATTTTTAGACTTTAATTTCAGCCTAATAAGGTGTTTTAGCAGAAAAAATCCAATTTGAAAGTTTGTATTTTTGGATAAATTTCATTTCTGAATAGTCAAAACAGCTGTGAGTTTTTTCACCACACACTGTTTTTGTGATGCCACTGCGAAGAAATCGGATTTCCCTATCCTTGAATTCTCATTTATAATGGGAGTTTTTCATAAGAAAACATGTGAGAAAATCCAAATGTATAGTTATGATTTATGACATAAACTGTTATATTTATAGTTTCTATATTCAATGTTTATACATACTTGGAATAATTCGTCTGTTGCTAGTATAACATTATTTTTATTATGTTGATTATTATATTGTTAACATTATATTCTGAAATTTCGATAACTTTACTTGTATTGCATACAACACGGTTATATCCTCATTCTAAATTATGAGATATGGTAGCCTTAAAAAAATGGCATTATTTAGGTGAACTCATGGACACAATACGTGTGAACAAAATCGCACATCTGTCAAGAGTTTCCCCATCTAATAATAAGATTGGAAACAGCGTTGCGTTTTGGTTATTTTTAACCAAAAGTTGTTATTTTTCTTCTTCGAAATGTGTCTTGGTTGTTTGGTTATTTACACACACTGTATATTAATTGGAATATTTAAAATTTTTACATTGAACTACTAAAGCATGGGATTTTATTTAGAGAGGATCTTAAATTATTATCAATAACAACTCTAAAAAAATTGAATGAATTTGTTAGAACGTATCTCATCTAAAAAATAAACAATAAAAATAGTACTCTTTTGATATTTAGGTTTTAAAACCGAATTGGAGAAATTTTCTCAACATACAGTTTATTTTTTAAAACAGAAAATAAAATAATTACAAGAAAAAAATCAAACACAAAATTTAATATTTTTAATTAATGTGCAATAATTTCAGTATGGCAACACCCTAATTATTGTATTTTGGCTCCAAATATTCTTTGATTTAATGACATAAATATAAAAAAAGATTTGTGGTAAACATAATGGAAAGTGAGGATTTATTTGAGGAGGATTTCTCTGAAGACATTATAAACGAAATAGAAAAAGAATATGCAGTGGACGGTGAAGATGTCAACGAGGAAATCATTGAAGAATCAGAAGAAAATATAAAAGAACAGGAATCAGAGGAGCCCCATTCAGATTTGGCGGCATGTAACGAATCCTTGAATGTGATGAACGAGTCTTCAAACAACACAGTGAATACAACTGGTATACAAATAGAAACTGTTTGCAAAGATTCAAACACTAATCACTCTCTATTTATTTCAGCCAAGTCAAACATTTCAAAGAGTTCATCGGCGTCGAAGTTGTTCCAGCTGCCCTTGACCCGTGTGAGAAACTTGATGAAATTAGATCCCGATCTGCACATTGCCTCGAATGAAGCAGTATTTGGAGTCACGCGCGCGACAGAGCTTTTCATCGAGTCCTTGGCCAGGGAGGCGTATTCCTATACGGCACAAGCTAAAAAGAAGACGGTCCAAAAGCGCGACATCGACTTGGCGATTGCTTCGGTCGATAGCTTAATGTTCTTGGATGGCGCCATGAACTTCTGAATACAGTGCGATCTCCAAATATTCTGTCCATTTTTACACAAATAAAGTCTGTAATTGTTTGCATTTTTCAATTACTGAATAAATATTTTTAATATTTGAAATAAAACACCATTGATGATTTTGTTTTTGGGTATAGCAATTATAGCATTTATTTATAAATCAAAATAATTGTGCAAACGAAATGAATCCAATATGAAATTTATTAAGCAAAGACTATACCTGTACATAATCATATGTTTTTACGAAATATATTGCGCAGATTAAATCTAAATCTAGTCTATACTTACGCGACGGTTACGTCCCAGATGCCAATTGTTGTATGGTAATCATTGTTTTATTTGGAAATGTTTTTGTCATGTAAACTTAATACTATTGCTAATTTGCTATGGTAGCAAAATGTTTATTTATTCAAAAAACTGTAACTTATTGAGACTTTCTAAACAATGGTTGTTGTGTTTTAGATTTTTTATGTTATTTTTGTTTGTTTTCATCACATGTTGAACAACATATGCATTTAGACATTTTGGTTTATAATAATTTGTTTTATTAAATGATGATCGATATTTCGCAGGTGAATATTAAAGAAGATTTTCAATTTAGCTACATATTATGGGTGTATTTTCTTTCTGCATTTTGGGTTTATTTTGAATTTAACCTGTTGTTGTTTTTCGAACTTGTAAATTTTAATTAACAATTTTTCATTAATATCAGGAATAGATTTGATTAAATTGAATTGAATTAATGTACATTTGTAGTATTTGCGAAAAATCTTGTGTTCTTCAGATTATTAGGTATGTATGTGTATATATTTATTTTTGAATTATTTAAAATTTAATGGTTATCATATTTAAAACGTTTACATTTTCTCTTTGTTTGGTTTCACACAATTAGTTTTTGTTTGTATAGATGGGTGTTTGTTGTCATCATCTGTGTTTTGTTGATGGATATTTTAGCTTAGCGCATTTTTGGATATGGTGCCGAACGATAGCGTACACTTTCCCGGGATCTTGAGCCGGACTCGTAGTGCGATGATGAGTGCGATCCAGAGGCCGTTGGTCGATATGACGACGAGGAGCGACCGTTACTTGGTTTTGCTATTTGGAAAAAAGTGTTTTTGTTTAAGATATATTTTGTCGGGTTGTTTGAATTGTTTGCTTTTTACATTGAATTATAGTTTTTTTTTGAAATTTTCCATTTATAAGAGTTGATATATATATATGTATATATTTAATTAAATTATAATCTAAAATAATCTTTATTTTCCTCATGGATAACGATTTTTGTGGACGGTTCTAGAAGTGAACCCAGTACGAAATTGATCTCTTCATTTTTTTGTTTTATTTGAGTAAATTAGTATTTTTTGAAATAACTGATTAAGATATTTTTGGGATGATTTTTGGTTTGAAAAACGAGATAACTCAGCAAATTTGCAAAATGAGAAATACGATTTTTTCATTTTATTTACATGTTCACTTTTTTAAAATGTGTGTTTGTTTGGTTGTTTTTTTGTTTTTATTTTTAATTAATTTATTTTTTTAAAATATCACAATTGTAAATTACGCGTTCGATTATTTTGATTTGTTGTGTTAAATCTGCATTCACATTTATGTTGAACTCATAATTTTTCATTCGTATTTTCATTTTCTTTTTTTTTGTAATTAAAACATTTGTTTATAAACTGCATCCGAACCGTTGAGTTTAAAGTTATTTTATTACTTGTTGTTGATTTTCAAAATTTTTCAGAATTATGTTCCTGAAGTACTTTTTTAATATGTTTTTTTCACGTTCTCATTTTTTGTTTCAAGTGATCTGTTTTATCAAAAGAATTTCGTAGGTTCGTCTTTTTTTAGTAACAAACAATAGCATGCAAGGTATAATATAAAGCAAATAACCAATTGTATGTCACTAAATCAAATCATTTTTGATAGAGAAATAGAAAAATACTAAGGAAATATATACAGTTTGGTCAGGCTTGGAGGTCAAGTTTGAGAAGTCATCGAAATACTTGTAGAACTTACCGGCATATGCGGTTGCATATGATGACGAGTGGGGGTGGTATTCTCGCCTGTAATCGCGTTCATATGAACCTCCACTTTCATATGGTGCATGATGACCCGTCGAATGCTTGGGTGGAGGAGGTGGCGGTGGTGTTGAATATCTATCATATTCACTTGGGTGATCATACATTTCATGATCGCGTGATCTACATAATGTATTACAATATTAGAAATAAGAATACAATAAAACACACAGAAAGTTTTAAAATTTCAAAAAATACCTGTGTGTTTTGACCATTCCATAGGATGGATCCTCCATTGCGTATCGTGCCTTCTCCAAAATTGTGTACACTTTAGGTTTAGATGACTTGTCAAATATAGGCGGAGGAGGAGTTCTAAAAGACATACCCATAGTTAACAAACGAAATGTATTTCAATAGGAAATTCTGTACTTACCTACTGCCATAAGTAGTGTGACCATATTGCTTACTATAGTGTGATTTCTTGTATAGTCTGTCTTTGCCGTCCATCTCACGCATCTGCTCCAGACGTATGTCATCGTTGGCGTCCGGAATCATGAACTTCCTGACCTCGGCCAAAGCATAGGCCAAGCGATGATATGCTTCCGAAGGCGGTGCCACAGTAGATATTTCCACATGAAGGACCCGGCTCAAATGGGCGTATTTGGGGTCACCGGAATTTCGTAGTTCTTCCTCTTTGACATGGTCCCGCATCGAGTTTCGCCCCATTATAACCATCTTGCAGAATGTTTCCTCCTGCAACTGTCTGAGAGTGTTGCCCTTAGGCCCAAGTATTTTTCCCACAAAATTGAACTAGAAAAAAGTGACATGTATGAAGATGGCTGGAAGATAAGATCGAGTGATAGATAGGAATTTACCCGGGGATATTCTTTGATGGGAAAAAGCACTTTCTGTGCAACGCGAATCGGTTTCTCATTGTAGACATTGGCGTATATCTCGGGCTTTGGAATTCTACCGCTCACAAGTATTTTTTCAATTTCTGCAAAACGAGAAAAAGGTAATTACACATATGTATATTCTCTTCACTCCATTCTCATGTCCATGTGTGTGTCTTACCAGTGTCCAGCAGGCGTTTACATACTGGATATTTTTTCTCAATCGACTTCTGCTCCTGCAAACACTCTTGTAGATACTCGTTTGTGGTCTCGTCCAACGGGGCGGCTTCATGCTGATGATGGCCGGAAGAACTATTCTGCTCCTGCCCGTCGACTCCGCCGCCACCACCGCCTCCGCCCGAGTTGGCGGCACCGCTTTCCGACTCCTCGGCATTGCGGCGTTTCCTCTTGTAGTCGCTAGTGTCTTCACTATATTCACGGTCATAGTCGCGAGGCATTTTGCTTGTAATTTTCCCAAAAGAATATTTTATTTTTAATGATTCTAATTCTCGATCTCCGCACCTCTTTCGATGTTGAAAAATGGTAGATCGATGTGTAGATATATAGTTGAGAAAGCGACAGAAAGAGACAGAAAGAGACAGACAGAGAGAAAGCGAACGACAGAAAGAGATAGGTGGAGAGAGACGAAAGAAAGACGCCAAAGCAGAAGGCTCAACACATACCAGGGCTGAAATATTCACTACCTAAAATGTAGTAGAAGGATTGGAAAATCATGATTTTAAATTGGCATTTTTATAGTAAAATTGATATTATTCAATTAATAATCAATGTTTTAGATCAAAAACCTTAACAGGAACTTTTAGTTTTATAAAACAATTTAATTTCCTTCAAAAATGTATTTCGTATACATGCAAAATATATAATTTTATAATCAGCATTGAATAATAACAATAATGATAAATAGTTATCAAGTATTTTTCCCAAATTTCATTCGATATGATAAAAATCTAGTGATGTTTTGGTTTTTATAAAATTAGTTAATTGGTATTATTTTTTTCTGGCAACTCCGTTTCAAAAATATGTTCGCATACGGCGAAATTTCAGCAGATGTCAAATTAATTTGAGAATTATGTGAACAACAGCACCACACCAGGGATGCCGCGCCGAAATTTTTGAGCGTAGTGCAAAAGTGCGAAAAGTGATGTGTTTTGGAAAGATGTGAAGTGATTTCATTATTTGTGATCCAAATCCCCAAAAACTGTCTCAAAATTTTGTTGATGACCAAAAAAAAACCACAAAGTCTAATTTCGAAAAACACGCTGTTAATATCCCGAAAATCTGCAGTTAGCAAGGTGAAATGTTTTCTGAAAAAGTGGAGTGTCGTAGTCTTCTGATCAAAAGTGAAGTGAAACACTTCGATTTAAGTGCAATCGACAACCCTGCACCATACCGAAGTCGAAAAGTCAAATAATATCCTCCTAAACTCTTCTTTTCCAATACGAACGATAATTGCACATTATACAAGAAAGATATTCATCAAAAAGCGACAATTGTAAATTCCTAAACTTGCATTGAAACTAGAAAAAAGTGCCGGAGAGGAGAAAAGTGCAGTTGTCTGCGCATATTTTAGACACCCGTCAGCTTCAGCCGCACATCCAGGGACATCATCATTACAAAAAAATGACTGAGAACGGTATGCGCGGTCCAGCTGTGGTGGAGGACGACTACTCCAATGGACATAACGACGAGCACGGTCCGGAAAATGGTAAAGTTCGACTCAATGAAGTCGCACAGAAATACATTCAGGATCTGCTGGCGGAGCGTTCGCGCATGGAAAATCAATTTCCACTGGCTGTGAAGTTAATCGATGAAGGTAACCGATAACTATTAGCACTCCATTTAACCACCAATCAATTCGTAAATAGCACTCGAACGTGTTCAGCTGAACGGTCGCATACCCACGCGTGAACAATATGCCGACGTGTTCCACCAGCGGACCATCAAGCTCTCCCAGAAGGTCCATGTGCCTATAAAAGATAAAAAGGTCCGTACGCTGCTCATAACTAGTTGAGGAGCTTTTTCATTATTTGAATCGAAATATAAAACGTGTGATTGATATACACTTTGCTTACAGTTCAATTATGTTGGAAAGCTGTTGGGTCCCAAAGGAAACTCCTTGCGGCGTTTGCAGGAAGAGACTCAGTGTAAAATTGTAATATTAGGTCGCTTCTCTATGAAGGACCGTGTGCGCGAAGAAGAACTACGCAATTCGGCGGAAGCGAAATACGCACATTTGAACTTGCCTCTCCATGTGGAAGTGTCGACAATAGCTCCACCGGCTGAAGCTTACGCTCGCATAGCATATGCTTTGGCTGAAATTCGGAGGTATTTAATTCCCGATAAGCATGATGATATACGCCAGGAGCAGTTTCGTGAGTTAATGGAAGACCCGGAGTCTGCAAAAAAGATTGCTATACGTCAGCAACAACAACAACAGCAGGCGGCTGCAGGTGGACCCTCTGGAGGTGGTCCCAATCATCGTGGTGGAGGATCTAATTATAGGTAAGTTCAGAAACCTACTCATTAATGTCATTTTAATATTGGATTCTCTACGATAAGAGAAATCATCGTTTATATAAAAATGTAAAGCTGAATCGTGTGAAGAAATTTATTAATTGAATATGGAAATGTGATGATTTATGATAATGACATATATTATAGTTTTTAATAAGTAACCAATATCCAGTCCTGTTGGCTTTATTTTTACAAGATAACATTTACTTAACAGGCCAAAATATCAGCCACAATCTCAGCATTATCATCACAATGACGAAACTGTATATTATCGTTCACCAAACAACACCTACCATCAGCCAAAGCCTTATGTACAAGGTAAGTTCTTATACTTTTGGTAAATTTGGTAAATGATGGACTAAATTTAACTAATTTCAGCTGCTCCACGCCCTAATCCCATGCAATCGGCTGTGCCTCCACAAGTCGTAGCGGCTTCAACATCGGGCTTGGTTGTAAATGCTACAAATTTTAGTGGGCGGGGCGCTGCGATTGGCGGAATAATACCCAACAATGCTGGCGGCGGTGGTGGAGGCGGTGGACCCGGTATGCGGTATCGTCCCATCCCGTATCAGTTTGCTAAAAAATAATGAATTGAGGCATTTCTGATGCGTTCGATAATCTTTTATGTTGCTCTTTGATATGTTATTCATTAAACCATTCATTCATTTATTGATTTTGTCATTAGGTTCCATATTTATTTGGAAATTTTGTATGCAAGGTACATCTCATGACATTATATTTACATTATACTTTATGATATCATATTGCTGCTTATGTTGTATTTTGTGCTTTAAATCTTGAAATTGCTTTCATAAAATACCTTAATTTACAATGTGAATTCTTTACCGATTTGTTTTAATTTCTACCTTTTCATTTATTATGGTTTTGTTTTATTTTACTCTATATACATATAAATTATATTTAATCTCATATGTCCTATGCCAGCAGCTAATGAATGATTGTATTTCTCTTATTTCCTTATGTTTTCGGTTGTAAGACTCGTTTACTGTATTTGAAATTTATATTCTCAAATTATCACCCAATGTAAGGTTTAATCCAAGATTAGAACTGGATTTAAAAGTAAAATCTTCATATAAAATATTAATATCAAAGAAATGAAATAATCCCAGACATGAAACAGATAATTAACCTCTGTAATCATAAACCTTGAAAATGTAAATCATAACTGGTATATTGAAATATATAATAACAACTATGTATTAATAATCGTTGACTAATATTGAAACTTAAACAATAAATATTAAATAATAACGAGTGCTTTTTATTTCGCTGTTTAATACATGGTTTTAAATCGGGAAAAAATCCGTTTAAAAAGAGAACAATCTTGAGAAAAAAGCGAAAAGTCGGAGTAAAGAAAGAAAGAGAAAGAAAATATTTGTCCGTTTTTTCCTATTGGCATGGCTAAGTATTAAATTCTATTGTGAATGCACCTTTTTCAAACTATTATCGACATTGAATGCGGCGAAATTTCAAATTTGCCGGTATCAGAAAAAAAAAATAATTTGCTAATTTCATTGTGAAATTCGGTTTGTTTACATTTTTCTGTAGCTTCCCTGATTTGCCTTCCGCGAATTTGAAAATTGCAAATTGAAATTAATTTTTTAATTTAATTGTTTGTTTTTTTTTTGTTATTTTTGTGTGAATTGTGTTTTTAAATTGCCGCAATGTCGACTATCGAGAAATTAACCATCCAGGGAATTCGAAGTTTTGGAACGAAATCGGAGGATGTTCAGGTTCGTTGTGTCCATATCGCATTTTTAAACAAAAAGATTATCCATTATCCTATTTATTATTGTTTTTAATATAATTGTAGATAATAAACTTTTCGTCACCGGTCACCTTGATATTGGGCGAGAATGGCTGTGGGAAAACCACAATCATCGAGTGCTTGAAGTACGCATTGACCGGCGAAGCTCCCCCTGGAAGCAACCGCGGCCAGAACTTCGTCCATGATCCGAAGATATTCGACTTCAGCGAGAGTCTAGGCCAGATTAAGTTGATGGTCAAAAATATACAGGATGAACGCATCACAGTATGTCGATCTATGAAGATGTGGCACAAACGTGGAAAACCATCTTTCGAAACATTGGACGCCACGACGAACTACATGGCCAACAGCGGCGATAGGGGTGACTCCATCAGCAAACGGGGCGCCGATGTGGATGTCGCCATGTGCCAGTTTATGGGTATCAGCTTAGAATATAAAACATACTCCCATATTTCTAACTCCATTCATCTCCACAGGTGTTTCCAAAGCCATAATAAACAATGTGATCTTCTGCCATCAGGAGGACTCCAGTTGGCCCCTCGATGAAGCCAAAAAGTTGAAAGAAAAATTTGATGCCATTTTCGGAATTACAGAATACAATAAGACAGTTGAGAAGATTATTAAGATGAGGAAGGAGCAAATGGATGATTTGAAGGTTAAGGGTACGTCCTGATTTGAAGAATCCTTGTGTGTTTCCAGCTCAAATAATTATCCTTGTAGAGACGAATCTAAAGTACTTGTCGCATTTGAAGCAAGAGATGGAGGACAAGGCGATGTCACTTCAAAAGGCCCAGGAGAAATGCGACAATTTGAAGGAACTGTGTGATCGTTCTGATGCCGAGATGAAACCTATCGATGATCGATTGTTGGAAATTCGTAAAATTGAGTTCGAAGTGGGCAAATATCAGGCTCGAAAAGTTGAATTTGAAACAAAGTAAAAGTATTCTCTTATATTATTTCTACAAAGCCTAAATTTTCGTTTTAATTTAGACAACAGAATTGTCGTGAACAAATCGCAAACTTAAGCAAGAAGATTAAGAATCCCTTTTCGGGAAATATACATGAACTAGATCGCGAGATTCAATCTTTTGATCAGAAAATGTTTGACAAAAAAATTGAACGCCGTGAAACAGAGGAGAAATTAGCATCACTCAAGGTGCAGGAAAAACGTCTTCAGCAATGTTAATAGATATGGATAAGAAGCGGTCGACGGTTATTCAGCAGAAGCAAAAGGAGCAGGAATGTAACTCGGATCGTGCAGAAGAAATGACCCTGCTTTGCAAGCAAATGAACATAGAATTGAATAGGGATTTAGAGAACGATATAGGATCAGTTCCGGAAGTGCTTGAAGAAATTCAGAACGCTCTGCTGGGAGAACAGTGTGAAATTGCAGCGGCCACAGCGGAACATGACCAATTGGATCAAGCGCGTCAAGTCGAGATTGATGAATTGCGCGTCGGTCTGACCAAACTGGAAGAAGGAATCGTTGCACTGAAAAAGCAAAAAGAACAACATGACAAAGAATATACCACAGTGGAAAAAAATATCTGCGATGTGGAAGTATCAACGAGTCGCTTGAAGAAAGTTACCGCGGAAATAGAACGAATCACTGAGGCCTACGATAAATTCAATGCCAATTTGAAGCAAGATGAACTGAAGCAGTTGATAGCCAATGGAAAAACTAAGATTACAAATCTACAAGAACAATTCCGAACGCTTGATTCGCGTTTGACGTATCTGAACTCGATTTCCAAATTGATGGCAGAAATATCTCTAAAAGAAAATGAACTAGAGAAGAAGGAACAGGAAGTGCGCCGGGTTAAAAGTAAACACGGTGGTAACTTGAAGAAAGTTTTCGATCGCCCAATAGATGCAAATTATCGACGTAACCTGACCGTTACTTACGAAAACCTACGTCGACAGATAAAGGATAATAATGAAAAGGAAAACAAATTGAAATTGAAAGAACAATCCCTTCAAATCCGGAGAAAAAATTTGAAAGATGAACTCGTTCGCGCAGAAAAGGACCTTGGGCTTGCAAATGATATGATTTACGAGAAGTGCCATTCCACGCCATACGACGATCTACTTGCTAAATGCAAAGAATCTGTGGCGAAATATCAATTGGAATTCGGGGCTTTGCGATCCAGCGAAGACATGTATAAGAAGTAAGTTTCTAATAAGTAAACATGAGCACTCTTCAATATATAAATATTATAGCTATATGAAAAAAATCGAAGAAGATCCCTGCTGTCCATTGTGCCACAAAGGAATGTCCGGAAATGAGGTTCGAAATTAAAAATTAATATTATACCAGAAGAATCTAACATTCATTTTACCGTTTTAGGCAGCTGACTTAACGACTGAACTTTCGGATGAGATTCTTCGGGTTCCAGACAAAATCAAAAGTACAGAAAAATTGCTTAAGGCCGAACAGCGGAAGTACGAGAGCCTTTTACAACTAAAACCTACAATAGAAAAGGTTTCGCAGTTGGAAAAAGACATACCAAAACGTAAAACTGAACTTAAGGAAATTGAAGAACAATTGGCAGAGTGCGCCACTGAGGTGGAATCGCTCCAAATGATTATTTTAGAGCCAACTGCGAAGTTGGATTTAGCGAATTCAATGTTTGGCGATATGTCATTGTTGGATGAGGCCATAAAGGAGGTGTCTCGCCTTAAGGAAGATGTTGCGAATCTAAAGGTTTGATATTTTCCATATAAATAATATTTTAGATTCTATCTATACTCATAATGTTCAGAATAAACTTCCACAATCTGAGGAAACGAACACTTCTATTGAGGATTTGCAACTGGAGAAACTACTGTATCTGCGGAATTGGAGAATGAGCGAACACGAGTTGAAAAACTACAGACAGACTATGAGGAAGGAATCGACGCATTGAATAAATTGCGAGAGAAGCGGAACAAATTCAAGGATGAGCAGATTAAATTGCAAGAAGGTGTTCAGTCTTTGCCACAACTCAAGGAGAGAAAACTTGAATTGTCTAAATTGATTGAAAGCAATTCGGAGGAAATTCATAATTTGCAGTTGAAAGTACAACCTCAGAAGCAGAAACTTAGCAAGAAACTCAGCGAAAAGGCAGAACTAGAAGCTAATCGGAAAAAAGTAGCACAAATGCAAGCCAATCACGATGCTCACAAGAAAATGGATCACGACATACAGAGGTATTATTTAATTTATATATTATGGCTTTTAAAAAATAAATTTTTCTTTAAGGCTTAATAATGAAGTCATCGAATATCAGAAAATGAATTTATGCGCAGAGATTGAACGATTAAAGGAGTCAATCAAGCGATATCGCGATGATGTTGCAGCTAAGGTAAATAAACAGAAATTTAAAGAAAACATTGAACATTGTTTGAATTTATTTAATTAAAAAAGGGATCCGAAATTGCGAAAATGTCGGATGCGTTGGACAATATAAAACCGAGTGTCTAAATCAAGAAACTTTGGAGCGAGACCTGAAGGATAATCGAGAGCTGATGGTGTTAAAAACGAAACTAGAAGAGTTGGATGAACAATATGAACGTTTGTCGAAGCAATTGGGAGATTTGGATTTCCGCAACGTTTCTAAAGAAAAAGAGCAACTTACGAAGAAACGTGAAGCGGCCACAGTACGTAAAGGCGAACTACTTGGGCAAATCGGCGAAATAAACAGTCAAATTAATAAGCTCAATAAGGACATTAACGAACCCAAATACAAAGATTCTGTACAGAACTATCGGCGTTCACATTATGAGGTTGACGTCACTAAACGTATGATTGCAGACCTTGGAGAGTATCGAGTCTCATTGGAAAGGTCATTGATGCAATTCCATGCAGAAAAGATGGAGAAAATTAATCGGCTCATTCGTGAGTATTGGCGACAGATATATCGAGGCAATGACATCGATTACATCCAGATACAAACGGACGACGGCAAAACGGATGCGTCCGCAGATCGAAAGCGAAATTACAACTATCGTGTAATACAATCGAAAAACAATTCCGAAATCGAGATGCGCGGTCGTTGCAGTGCAGGTCAGCGGGTCCTGGCTTCTTTGATTATTCGCATGGCACTTGCTGAGACCTTTAGCAGCAATTGCGGTGTTCTCGCCCTGGACGAACCCACAACCAATTTAGATCGTCTTAATATCCTATCGTTGTGTGAAGCTCTCAATCAGATTGTGGAAGAACGTCAATCGCAATCGAATTTCATGCTAATCATAATTACCCACGATGAGGATTTCATATCGACATTGGGTAAAATAAATAGCTACCATCGAGTCTTTCGCAATGATGATGGCAAATCGGTTATACGCAAAGTGAAGGTTTAACTGAATGTTTTGTGATAGTTGTTCTAAACATTCCCACTGTTATTACCCAGCTTTTGTTATATTTCTATGTCTTATATCTATGTAGCTTATAACTATTTGCCAATAAATAAACAGCAAATTACACATACCTTGTTTCTATTCATTTACATGGCCTGCATGGAAGCAGTGAGAGTGAGAAATTCCGCTATGTGATGCACACTTTGTAAAACAAAAGAACAATGGTAAACGTGTTGGTTTGATTGTCATTGTCAAGGCCAGTCGAGTCAATATTTAAACATTTGTTTCTGGACACTCGGGAGAACTGCAACGATGTACCTTTGAGACTTTGGTATAAATAGGGTTTCACTCCAGTTTCCTTTACCTTCAGTCGAAATCAACACGATTGGCCAAGATGTTGTCTACCAAACTATTTGTTACATTTTTGCTCATTTCAACGTTGTTGCTCATCAGTGCTCCTGCGGCCGAGTCGACATTCATCCTGTTGGCCTGTCTGCTCCGGTCGACGCTGTGTCCATTCACAACAACAACGACAACCACAACACAACTGCAACAGGAGCGTGAGGAATCCTGCAGAGTTTCGGACGCCGCAACAACAATGACAAATCCACAAAATCCTAGTGTATTCAAATAGTTAATCTTCCAAATTATAAAAAATGAAATAAATCTCTCTATTGCACCCAAAACTATTTGTTTTCATTCTGTAAAAATATGATATTAAAGCGAAAAATTGCATAGAATTAAAAATGCAAAACAGCTCAAGGAATCATCGTCATCTCAATAAACGATCCAATTATTCAATGGCACCAATATTTCGCACCCAAGTCAATATTGAAACACTTGTTTTCAAAATGCATCAATCGATTGAATGCATTGATCAATTGTTTGCATCCAATGCATTAGCATGACCCCGATATTATGGTATAAATACTGATCCCACACGTTGCATTGATCAGTTGCAATAGAAATTAACACGACACGAATAAGCAAAATGTTGTCTACAAAGTTCTTTCCAATACTTCTGCTGATTTCCACCCTGTTGCTGTTCAGCGCCCCATCGGTTGAATCGACCATTCTCTTACTGTGTGTTTTTAATCCATCATTGTGTGGATTTACAACAACTACGACGACTACAGCCGCCAGCAAACGCTAGAAAAGGATACTTTTGGAATCCTTCGAAATCCAACGACACAATGAAGAATCTAAAACATGTACGAACATAACAAGGAAATCGATCTGCAAAATAACGATCCCAAACGATACCGAAATATATGAAAAAAAAATATAAATGTAACACAATTGTACCTAATGGAGAAATATTTTACTATAAACATCTAATTATTATATCAATTTAGAGATAAGCTCGGGCTCAACTAACAATATATATATTTAAAGTTCTCTATGACCAATACACACGGTCTTTTATTGGTATCGATAACTTGGGGCTGATAAGATAATACAGGTGTTCCACTGGTTTAGTATGGTTTCTGTTGAAGAAATCACTGCAGTATGTTTTTAGACTGCAAAACCTCGCAATTAGTCGCTGTCTACTTCGTGCTCAGCCTCAGTGGTTCCGCCAGTTTATCCCAAACTTGGGGTTTCGGCCACAGACTCGCGGTGCCCGTGTTCGAGGCGGAGTTTTCGACCAATGAACTCATCGTGGATCTGGAGTATCCTGTAGTGGTTCGTTTGGATTTTGATATTCTTGGGTCGATCCACCATTTGATGGCTAACAATGTGATTCACAGCCGGACACCAATGACTACATGATAACTTCAATGGTGGCCTTCGACGAATCTTATGGGGGAAGTGATGCGATTGCTCTGGTCATCTCTGGAGGCGTCGGCTTCAACCACACGATCATACGCTTCTTCTCCAACCGAGGGCAGTTGCATTTCACTTGCCAGATCTTCGGCATACCACCTGGTGCACGATTTGAGGACAGACAAGACTTATAGAGAGATGGACACAAATTACACTTAATACTATCAGTGATCGGGAAATGGAATTGGAAAGCGGCCAGCTCTTGATGGGGTTCAGTGGAAGATGAACCCAAGCTAGGGGAAATAGCCATTCATGTGGCCTGGTCTTGCCATCAGCTGCGACTTGAAGTGGGCGGTTTCGGACAGCCTGCCCAAGTGCTGAGAGCGATTGGGCTTTCTTAAAATTTTAGTGGCCACCCCAGTCTTTCGATAAGGTTTGTAGAACTCTTCGTTCACCCATGTGTTTCTCTCCTAAAAAAAGAGAAGAAGGAATTAAATAGAATAATATGATGAGAAGAAATTAAATACAATAGTATGATGAGAAGAAATTAAATAAAATAGTATGATGTTAATTCAAAAAACCTTTGGCTCTTTGGTTTGATGATGGACTTGTTGTAGCTTCTTCTGATGAAATCGCTGCGGCAGGAGCAGATCGAATATCGGGCGTAAGACGGCGAAATAGAAGATCTCCACAACCGATATAATGCTGAAGCCCATAAAGAGACCCATGATGCCGCCGGTGTTGGCTGAAACCAAAAAAAAGGGCTTTTCTTAGTGGAATTTTTTTCGTGGAATTTTGATTAGAGGACTTTTCTTAGTGGACTTTTTTTAGTCATCTTTTCTTAGTATAATTTCTTATTTGACTTTTTAATGGATTTTTCGTAGTAAACTTCTTTCAGTAAACTTCTTTTCTTATCAGACTTTTCTGAGTAGACTTTTTTTTGTGGATTTTTCTTAGAAAATATTCGTATTAAATTTTAGTAAATTATTCTTAACAAACTTTTTAGTGGAATGTTTTTAGTATAATTTTTTCTTAGTGTACTTTTCTGGACTTAGTGGTCTTTTCTTACTCAACTTCCTTTAGTAGACTTTTCATAGAATTTTCTTAACGATGATACTTATTCCACTGGAAACTTACATATGAACTCCGTCAGCCCGATGTAGACGTTCTTCAGGTCTCCGTGGAACACGGACTCGCGATAGTAGAAATGCACCACGGCGATGTTATTTTGCATGTCCGCCTTGGACATATTCCTCAAGAGATCATTCGGTATTGTGTAGTTTCGCACCGAGAGCGGGGAGGAGAACGAGTCCGGCAAGTAGGAGAGATCGAAGCAGCTGGGAAGACATCGCTTTCGACACGATCGATCACTGTCGTGGATCCTCCGCTGCTCGGAGCGATTCAAGCAAAAGATGTCCCTCACATTGCAGACGCTGGCGTTCGCATAGACCAGCGGCAGGTTGTACGGGATGCAGCGGCAATGCTGGTACAGATACATCGCCTCGCACTCGTTCTCGCAGTTGCGCCGTGTGTAGTACCGATAGTAGAGCAGCTTCTCCTCGTCCTTGAACAGACACTGGCGAGCGTTGCGGTGGATCGAGCGAATCGACGGCACCGCCTCGGAGCGAGTGGCCTCGACACGGAACCTCGTCTCGTAGCCGATGGAGATCGTGAGGCCGGCCTCCTTCACGTGCGGCGTCTCGATGGGATTGTGCAGTGAGACCTGAACCAGGGATCTCAATCAATCAATCAATCAATTAATCAATCAATCACAATTCAATCAATCACAAACAATCTAACTAAATCAATAGAATGATTCGATCAACGACTGACCTTAAAACCCGGGCCATTCGTCGTCGAGCAATAGTATTCGTCCACATCGGCATAGAGGATCACTGAGAGGCCCATCGAGACCCCGGTACCGGATGCTCGCCTTGGGAAGTAGCTCTCGGGAAGGTCCTTTGGGTATCCTGTCTCCGGGTTCCAATCCACAGCCTCGCGCCCGTTCTCCTTGGTAAGGGGCAATTTGAGCCGATTTCTGAGAGAATAATTCAATTATAAACCATAGAGATTCTATGACTTGAGGATTCCCTTACTCGCCCTTGTAGAGGAAGCTGGGATGGAGCATGTTGAAGACACAGCAGAGACCTTCGTCGGTCATGACCTCGTGGAAGAGGTCCGAGCAGTTTTGGACAATGGAGCTCATCTGGCAGAAGAGCAACATCTTCGAGCAGGGCTGGGCGTGCTGGATATGGAAGAGGATGGAATGAGTTTTTTGAAGGGGATGGAATGAGTTTGAGGAAGGTTCTTCGAAGAGGATGTAATGGGTTTTTTTTAAAGAGGATGAAAATAATTGAGTTGTGAAAACCTCGATAACAAAGTCTGCGATTTTCAGGACATTCTCCTGGACCATCGGCTTGAGGGCATCCGCATCTGTCTGGGTGTAGCAAAGGGCCTTGAGCACCACACTCTGTGGCGAATCCCTGTGCGAGATTTTCCATACATATATTTTGGGGAAAGTTCCCAGTTCGATGACCTACTTGGGGTACTGAGACACCTTGCTCAGGAGTGCCTGGTTCATGTTGCAGATGGTGACCGCTGGAAAGGGAACCTCCAGGATGGACGTCGGGTGCGGGCTGATGCCGATGATGACCGGCGTGTTCTCCCACTTGGCGTAGATGTTCGATATCAGGTTGGCGGTCGTGACCAGGGCCGCCAGGAACGAGCACAGGAAAAAGGATCTTCAATAGAAATAACAAGAAAATTAATTAAATTAAAGTCAAGAAAATAAAAACTAACAGAAAATAAAAAGTGAAGGAAAATAAAAAGTTAATGAAAATAAAAATTCAATAGAAAAATAACTGGAAAAAAATGTAAATTAATTAAACTAAATTAAATTAAAAAGTCAATGAAAAAAAAAAATTAAAAGTAAGTCTGAATCAAAAATAAATGTAAACGTAAAAAGTAAATGGAAAAAACAAAACAAAAAATAATATGAAAATAAAAAGAAGAAAACAAAAACAGGTCAATGAAAATAAAAAGTAAATAAAAAATATGAATCGAAATAAAAATTAGATGAACATAAAAAGTAAAAGACTATTGTTTTGACAAAGTAAATAAAATAAAATATAAATATTTAATCATCTTAAAAACAATAAATATTCAAAGGTAAATAAAATAAAAAAATCCACCTTTCCCATATGGAGATCGAGTCGTCTCCCACGTATTTGAGCCCGTGCAGCGAAGTTTCGGCCAAGAACTTCTTCACATTCCCGATGCAATACGGACGAAATTTTGTGCCTTCCTGAGGACGAGCTGCCCGAGGTGCTGACATGATTTCCACTGGTGAAGAAGCCATCGAGCCGAGCCATCGAAAACCATCGACGATGCTCGATTGGACTTCGAGTAAGTTGAAGGAGCCGCATTTAATTAGGTGCACCTTGTGTAATTGCCTCGATAACACTTGCGTTAATTACGAAGCCAAAGAAGAGGTGGGGTGAAAGAGGGAGAGGGAGGAAGACAGAGAGAGAGAGCGCATCTCTTGGGGTCTTCGGTGAGGCGAAGACGAGGGGGTCCACACCATTAACATGAATACATGTCCTTTCTAATTGCATTTTAATGTTGTGGTCGTGAATTTACCTGAATTTCCAACATTTCTCCATATAAGGATTCAAGGACTTTCCATTAAAGTTCTTTCTATTAAAGGACTTTCCATTAAAGGACTTTCTATTAAAGAACTTTCTATTAAAGGTTTTTCCATTGAAGGATTTTCCATTTAAGGAGTTTGCATTAAAGGTTTTCCAATTTGGCCACGTTGAATTTGTGGTCAAAAAGGCTTCGAAACTTTCTCCGAACTTGAAGATTTTAATTTGAT